>WNGS01119174.1:0-11982 GCA_020271785.1 Procambarus virginalis
ATGACCTCAGGTGAGTGCAGCATATTAGAAAGTTTAGCTTGAAACTTCATGTGTTGCCTAGATCTACTCAATGCCTTCACGCCGAAAACTGTGCTAATAGACAAAATTCTCTCACTTATGGTAGGTAATTTTAACTCTGCTCTCATATTAACTATTCTCGTGGACTTAGGAGCCCCAAGGACGAGACGCATAGCTTCATTTTGCAAGGTTTCAAGAGATTTCAGCTCTTTGTCAGTATACAGTGTGAGATGTAGAGCATTGTAGTCAATCACAGAGCGTATAAATGATACATAAAACATTCTAGCAAGTCTCACTTTAATTCCATGATTGACACCAACAAGGACCCGCAAGGGCTTTAATCTCTCCCACAGTCTCCTCTTGAGAGAAGAAAGGTACCCAGGGTCGTTAATAGGGACACCAAGGTATCTGTAAGACTTGCAGTTCTCAAGTACTCGCCCATCTATATGATAATTGGGTGGTGGAATACCACACGGAATGAGGGCACGAGTTTTCTGTACAGAGATAAGGAGGCCACATTCCTCAGCTCTAGTAGTAAAAGCATCGAGCAGAACTTGCATTCTAGGCTCGGAGGCAGCCTGTAAACATATATCATCAGCATAACAAATGACAGTGTCTTCATTATTAGTTGGGAGATCTTTAATAAGTTTATGTATTAGAACGTTGAACAACAGGGGGCTGAGGACCCCTCCTTGTGGAGTTCCCAGTTCAAAGTGTTTGCTCTCTGTGCTTTTAACACCATTAAACAAAACATATGCTGTTCGATTAGACAAATAGCCCTTTATCCATTTCAGTAATTTTCCTTGTATTCCCAGCTCGGCAAGCTGTTCCAGTATGATTTCTCTGTTTGCTGTATCAAAAGCTGCTGCTAGGTCGATGAAGACTGTTTGAGAGGAAGCTTCAATATGTGCGAAGTATTCAGCAAAACAGTGTTGTGTACTGAGCCAAGGCATAAATCCAAACAGTTGAGGTGACAGGTGCCCCTGTATACGATACATGAGTCTGTTAAGAACAATACGTTCAAGCACTTTACAGACACACGATGTTAGAGATATGGGTCTATAATTATCTGAGTGTGGTTTGGGGATGGGAACAATGACACTCTTTGTCCGTCGTATAGTGGAAGGCGTCATTGAGCACTCGACCAAGGCGACTGTAGTCCTTGTACAACCATAAACAGAATTCCTACTTTCCTGTGTTCTACATAGCACTCTCCTTTTGTATATTCTTCAAGGAGTTTAAGGAATATCAGCTGGTGTGGAGATCCTGTACACTCCGGTCTCGCGGCGCCACCCCACACATGTAGCACTAACTGGCACGACCATGAGGTTGACCCTGAGCAGCCGTGGAGTGCGGACGTGTCCCTCCGTGACTGCTAGGGTAGTCAGCCGTTTGATCGCCAGGTGGCGGGGCGTAGCTGCCCCCCCCACCCCCCAGTGTTGTTGCCTGCCTGGCGGTGTGCAGACGTGGCAGGTGTTGGGTTCACCATGGGTGGTCCCCTACCTGCAATCAAGCGTGTGAACTCGGTAGGACTGGAATTCTCGGGCCGTGCTGGGTATCCAGAGGTAGCGGAGGTACTGTGCGACTTGCTGCATATCCCGGTGCTAGATATTGACGGGATTTAGCTGGTGACTGCGCGTCGCGTTGTCATCAAGCTGGCGACGGAGGAGGTATATCGTGCCTTCCTCAGTCGTTACGAGGGGCGCTCGCTGTCCTTGCCAGGAGGTACCGGCTCAGTCGACATATCAGACCGGAGTGGTGCGCTGACCTATGTCAGCGTGCATGGGGCGCCCTTGGAGTTTCCCGATGAGCTTCTGCGGCGTTATTTCCAGCGATTTGGGCCCGTCGTCAGTGTGAGGGTAAATACGTTATCCTCCGGGAAGTACGCCGGGAGGCGGACGAATATTCGCACCTTGGGCATGCGTCTGCGGTCGGACATTCCATCTTCGGTCCGGCTTCTGGGTTGCTACATCCGGGTGTACTATGCCCGGCAGCCTCGGACCTGTTTCCGGTGTGGCTTGATGGGGCATCAGGCTGCAGGGTGCGAGGCGGATCCGGTTGCACCTGTCAACCTCTTTCGGGAAGAGGATTTCCCTCCGCTTCCACTGGACGAGGACTTCGGGGATGTGGAGCCCGCCCGGCTCGTTGCTGCGGCTCCCCCGGCGTCCCCTGACGTTTCCCCGGATGTCGCTGGCCCTCCTCCGGCTGTTGCGATGAGATCGGTGGATTCCCCTGATCCTGTTAGTATCCCTGTCCCTGCTGCTCCAGTGGCCCGTGGTATTGCGCCCTCCTCTGCGCATGCTCCCCTGTCTTCCGATGCTGCGCCTGGCCCTATCTCCTCGACTCGGATCCCGGATGCTGAAGTGGCTGAGGGGTCCCTGGTTGTGTGTGGTCCGGTTCCCCCTGCGGTTGAAGCTGCTGCAGTCGTCAGACGCGTACGAGCGGCTTGTGATGCCCGTGGGTCTGGGTCCACTTCCGGTTCCGAAGATGTGCGCCCGGTGCCCAAGAGATCCAGGCGCTCATCTACTGCATGGGCTGATGAGGTGGATTCTGGCGCTGATGGGTTATCAGGACTTGAGGTAGTGGCCGCTGACGTCCATATATCTGCTGATGCCGAGGGCTGTGTATATGATTCGCCTCCTGTGGCTTCTGTCGGCAGTTCCCCGCAGTGGGGGGTGGTTGCACCTCCAGTGGTTGGTGAAGAGGGTGCTGGTGCAAGTCGGGACCTCGTGTTGGTTCTGAGGAAGGATGTTCGGGGTGAGGAGCCCCCACGAGTGTCCCGTCCGGTGGTTGCTGAGCAGCCCTGTGAGGCTGCCGCGGGTAAGGGTGCGCTGCCCGTCGTGTGCACAACGCAGGAGGTCCCGTTCATATTAGCCGACGGCACGCCGTATGGTGCGCAGTCCAACCCTATAAGTTTTACCTATACTGACCGGGTGGAGCCTGTTCCGTGGCGCCCCGCGTCTGTCTGGGTTCCGGCATATAGGATATTTCTGTCGGGTGTGCCGATTTCGATGCCCGATCCTCGGACGGCCCTTAGTCCCCCTATTCCGGAGAATATTATGGCGATATGGGAGGCGTATTGCACTCTTTTTCCGGCTGCAGAGTGGCCGGAAAAGTATGCGCAGTCCTGATAATGTGATGTGGATATCGGGTGTGTTTTTATGTGGGGGTTGGTTTTGTGATGTATATTGTGTGCCCTTCCGGCGATGTTTTCTAAATGTCCCATTATTTAGCTCTGCCTTTTCCTGATCTATGTTTGTTTTCATTATTATGTGTGCTCTTTTTGATGTGCCTTTGCTTGATCTATGCTCTGTCATTTGAGTGTTTCTGTGCCCTTCTGGCTATGGTGTTCGCTCTCTGTTTCTTCAATTATTGTGTTTATAATTTATTGTTATTCTCTGCTTAATTTGTGTATTGAGTATTTTGGGTCTCGGTCCTTCAGGCCGGTGTTTGTTTTGTTGTTGTGTCCCGTTTATCATTGTAATGTTTGTTTATGTTTTCTCCTGCACGTGTTTACCGTTCGGCCTGTATTTTCCATACACCTTTGAATTTGTTATGCTGTGCTGTCAGCCCTTCTGGCTGATGGGTTTTGTTTTCCTCTGTTCTATGTGTTTTTGTGCTGTGTATATTGTTTTTATTGTATTTAAATTGCATGTTTGCATGTAAAAATAAAATAAAAAAAAAAAAAAACTGGCACACCACTGTGGCTCTGTCTTCATAAACCATCAACAACTATAGGACCTTGGTTACCTTGAGATCAATTCGGGGCTCAATGTCCCCGCGGCCCGGTCGTCGACCAGGCCTCTGCCTTGCTAGACTGGTCAACCAGGCTTTTGGACGCGGCTGTTCGCAGCCTGACGTACGACGAATCACAGCCTGGTTGATCAGGTATCCTTTGGAGGTGTTTATCCAGTTCTCTCTTGAACACTGTGAGAGGTCGGCCAGTTATGTCCCTTATGTGTAGTGAAGCGTGTTGAACAGTCTCGGGCCTCTGATGTTGATAGTTCTCTCTCAGAGTACCTGTTGCACCTCTGCTCTTCAACGGGGGTATTCTGCACATCCTGCCATGTCTTCTGGTCTCATGTGATGTTATTTCTGTGTGCAGGTTTGGGACCAGCCCCTCTACTATTTTCCATGTGTAAAATTATTATGTATCTCTCCCGCCTGCGCTCAAGAGAATACATATTTAGGCATTTTAGTCGGTCCCAATAGTTTAGATGTTTTACTGAGTGGATTCTAGCAGTAAAGGATCTCTGCACGCTCTCCAGGTCAGCAATTTCTCCACTTTGAAAGGGGCTGTCATTGTGCAGCAGTACTCCACTCTAGAGAGCACAAGCGTCTTGAAAAGTATCATCATCGCATAGCATCTCTAGTGTGAAAAGTTCTTTTTATCCACCTCTCATTTTCTGTGCAGAAACGGCTACTTTATTGTGTTCTTTAAAGGTAAGTCTTCCGACATGAGTACACCCAAATCCTTTGTATTGCTTTTTTTTGTTCTATATTATGATTTGACTGAGTTTTGTACGTGGTTTCCGTTTTTATATTTTCATTTTTTCCGTAGCGTATGAGCTGGACTTATCTTCGTAGACACCATATACTTTTCTGTAGCCCATAGAAAACCCTGATTTCTCGACTGAATACCTCATTCATCTTATATGTTTGTCTTCTGTCAGGATTCAGCTCCTTGTCCTCAAATCCCAGCTCCTTGTCCTCGTATCCCAGCTCCTTGTCCTCATATCCCAGCTCCTTGTCCTCGTATCCCAGCTCCTTGTCCTCGTATCCCAGCTCCTTGTCCTCATATCCCAGCTCCTTGTCCTCATATCCCAGCTCCTTGTCCTCGTATCCCAGCTCCTTGTCCTCGTATCCCAGCTCCTTGTCCTCATACCCAGCTCCTTGCCCTCATATCCCAGCTCCTTGTCCTCGTCTCTCAGCTCCTTGTCCTCATATCCCAGCTCCTTGTCCTCATATCCCAGCTCCTTGTCCTCGTATCCCAGCTCCTTGTCCTCATATCCCAGCACCTTGTCCTCATATCCCAGCTCCTTGTCCTCGTGTCCCAGCTCCTTGTCCTCATATCCCAGCTCCTTGTCCTCATATCCCAGCTCCTTGTCCTCATATCCCAGCTCCTTGTCCTCATATCCCAGCTCCTTGTCCTCGTATCCAGCTCCTTGTCCTCATATCCCAGCTCCTTGTCCTCATATCCCAGCTCCTTGTCCTCATATCCCAGCTCCTTGTCCTCATATCCAAGCTCCTTGACCTCATATCCCAGCTCCTTGTCCTCATATCCCAGCTCCTTGTCCTCATATCCCAGCTCCTTGTCCTCGTATCCCAGCTCCTTGCCCTCGTATCCCAGCTCCTTTTCTCATATCTCAGCTCCTTGTCCTCATATCCCAGCTCCTTGTCCTCATATCCCAGCTCCTTGTCTTCATACCCCAGCTCCTTGTCCTCGTATCCCAGCTCCTTGTCCTCATATCCCAGCTCCTTGTCCTCATATCCCAGCTCCTTGTCCTCGTATCCCAGCTCCTTGCCTCGTATCCCAGCTCCTTTTCTCATATCTCAGCTCCTTGTCCTCATATCCCAGCTCCTTGTCCTCATATCCCAGCTCCTTTTCTCATATCTCAGCTCCTTGTCCTCGTATCCCAGCTCCTTGTCCTCATATCCCAGCTCCTTGTCCTCATATCCCAGCTCCTTGTCCTTATATCCCAGCTCCTTGTCTTCATACCCCAGCTCCTTTTCTGACCTGGGGTATGAGGTACAGAAGCTGCCTCGTATGGACCAATAGCAGCTGCCTCGTATGGACCAATAGCAGCTGCCTCGTATGGACCAATAGCAGCTGCCTCGTATGGACCAATAGAAGTTACCTCGTATGGACCAATAGCAGCTGCCTCGTATGGACCAATAGAAGTTACCTTGTATGGACCAATAGCAGCTGCCTCGTATGGACCAATAGCAGCTGCCTCGTATGGACCAATAGAAGTTACCTCGTATGGACCAATAGCAGCTGCCTCGTATGGACCAATAGCAGCTGCCTCGTATGGACCAATAGCAGCTGTCTCGTATGGACCAATAGGAGCTGCCTCGTATGGACCAATAGAAGTTACCTTGTATGGACCAATAGCAGCTGCCTCGTATGGACCAATAGCAGCTGTCTCGTATGGACCAATAGAAGTTACCTCGTATGGACCAATAGCAGCTGCCTCGTATGGACCAATAGAAGTTACCTCGTATGGACCAATAGCAGCTGCCTCGTATGGACCAATAGAAGTTACCTCGTATGGACCAATAGCAGCTGCCTCGTATGGACCAATAGAAGTTACCTCGTATGGACCAATAGCAGTTACCTCGTATGGACCAATAGCAGCTGTCTCGTATGGACCAATAGCAGCTGCCTCGTATGGACCAATAGAAGTTACCTCGTATGGACCAATAGCAGCTGCCTCGTATGGACCAATAGAAGTTACCTCGTATGGACCAATAGCAGCTGCCTCGTATGGACCAATAGAAGTTACCTCGTATGGACCAATAGAAGTTACCTCGTATGGACCAATAGCAGTTACCTCGTATGGACCAATAGCAGCTGCCTCGTATGGACCAATAGCAGCTGCCTCGTATGGACCAATAGGAGCTGCCTCGTGTGGACCAATAGCAGCTGCCTCGTATGGACCAATAGCTGCCTCGTATGGACCAATAGGAGCTGCCTCGTAGGACCAATAGCAGCTGCCTCGTATGGACCAATAGCAGCTGCCTCGTATGGACCAATAGCAGCTGCCTCGTATGGACCAATAGGAGCTGCCTCGTATGGACCAATAGGAGCTGCCTCATATGGACCAATAGCATCTGCCTCGTATGGACCAATAGCAGCTGCCTCGTATAGACCAATAGGAGCTGCCTCGTATGGACCAATAGGAGCTGCCTCGTATGGACCAATAGCAGCTGCCTCGTAGGACCACCAGGAGCTGCCTCGTAAGGACCACCAGGAGCTGCCTCGTATGGACCAATAGCAGCTGCCTCGTGTGGACCAATAGCAGCTGCCTCGTATGGACCAATAGCAGCTGCCTCGTATGGACCAATAGCAGCTGCCTCGTATGGACCAATAGCAGCTGCCTCGTATGGACCAATAGGAGCTGCCTCGTATGGACCAATAGGAGCTGCCTCGTATGGACCAATAGCAGCTGCCTCGTATGGACCAATAGCAGCTGCCTCGTATGGACCAATAGCAGCTGCCTCGTATGGACCAATAGGAGCTGCCTCGTATGGACCAATAGCAGCTGCCTCGTATGGACCAATAGCAGCTGCCTCGTATGGACCAATAGGAGCTGCCTCGTATGGACCAATAGCAGCTGCCTCGTATGCACCAAAAGCAGCTGCCTCGTATGGACCAATAGCAGCTGCCTCGTATGGACCAATAGGAGCTGCCTCGTATGGACCAATAGCAGCTGCCTCGTATGGACCAATAGCAGCTGCCTCGTATGGACCAATAGCAGCTGCCGTGAATGACCCAAACAGCTTCTGTAATTTCCTGTATTCGTATGTTACTTCATGAAGGAAAATAGTTACGCTTTAACGATATCTGAATGTTATGTATTGTTCTCTACGATAACACCAGCACAACAGGGAGACAATTATATATATATATATATATATATATATATATATTATATATATATATATATATATATATATATAACAATTATACACGAAGGAGACATTATACACGAAGCAGACATTATACAACACACTGAATATTGTTCTGTGTTCCCAGGGGACTTTATATACATGAAAATAAAAAAAAATACATGCCGCATACATCTTTACAATATACAATAATTGATTTCAAATTGAAGAAGCATAGGGAACTTGTATGTAAATGTTGCCGGTGCAAAAGTCTTATTGTCAGGCAACCAATGGCAACGAGACAATTTTCATTTTTCATTTTTTTTCGTTTTGTATAATAGTTCTCGGGTGAGAAATAACGTTGCTGAGCATAATACTGAGAAAACATTTTGTTAAGTGATGGAACAATTTTTTAAAATATTGGCTTTATTCGGGTTTGCTAAACGAGGCTAATATTTCTGTTTAGGCTTCCTAGTTGGTTTCCTAGAATGGTTAGGCTTCCTAGTTGGTTTCCTAGAATGGTTAGGCTTCCTAGTTGGTTTCCTAGAATGGTTAGGCTTCCTAGTTGGTTTCCTAGAATGGTTAGGCTTCCTAGTTGGTTTTCTAGAATGGTTAGGCTTCCTAGTTGGTTTCCTAGAATGGTTAGGCTTCCTAGTTTCTCTCCTAGAATGGTTATGCTTCTTAGTTTCTTTCCTAGAATGGTTAGGCTTCCTAGTTTCTTTCTTAGAATGGTTAGGCTTCCTAGTTTCTTTCTTAGAATGGTTAGGCTTCCTAGTTTCTTTCTTAGAATGGTTAGGCTTCCTAGTTGGTTTCCTAGAATGGTTAGGCTTCCTAGTTGGTTTCCTAGAATGGTTAGGCTTCCTAGTTTCTCTCCTAGAATGGTTATGCTTCTTAGTTTCTTTCCTAGAATGGTTAGGCTTCCTAGTTTCTTTCTTAGAAGGTTAGGCTTCCTAGTTTCTTTCTTAGAATGGTTAGGCTTCCTAGTTTCTTCTTAGAATGGTTAGGCTTCCTAGTTGGTTTCCTAGAATGGTTAGGCTTCCTAGTTGGTTTCCTAGAATTGTTAGGCTTCCTAGTTTCTTTCCTAGAATGGTTAGGTTTCTTAGTTTCTTTCCTAGAATGGTTAGGCTTTCCTAGTTTCTTTCCTAGAATGGTTAGGCTTCCTAGTTTCTTTCCTAGAATGGTTAGGCTTCCTAGTTCAGCTAATGTACATATGATTACTAGTTAGGCATCTGTTAAACATCATTTAACACCCAATAGAGAAAACTGTGACTAATTATAAATTGAATATTAATTTTGCTTGGAAAAAAAAATTAGCCCGTGAATTAACAAAGTCCAGAGAGCTTTTGGCATAGTGTCTGAGGTTCAAAGTAAACTCTACTGTTACTTGGGTTTACAATTGTTTTAGATCTTGTCTATATACACCTAGTATATTTTGATTTAGAATACTTTGTGATTAGAAAGTCTGTGATGGTAAGATAGTGTAGCTAGGCGGTGTCTGTTAGCTGGGATCGTTGCTGGGGGAGGCAGCAGCCTCACTATACATGGGATTGGCCATGCCCCCAGCAGCCTCAGCATCATCAGCAGGCTCGTTGATCTCAGCATTGCTAGGAAGGTTCTCCTGGGAAGCCTTCCTGCCGTTGAGCAGGATGGGGAACCTTGCCAGTCCATAATAACGGGTGAGGCCATCTTGGCCCTGTAGGTGCAGAGGGCGGCGCTGGCCAGCACCAGGAGGGCCAGCAGTGCCACCAGCACCCATGTGGCACTGGTGGTCACTCGCACCTCCAGGGGGTGCTGTATGTTGATCACCAGGAAGATCTGTGGGCGTAACAGGTAGTAGAACATAAGAACATATGAACTGCAAGAAGGCCTATTGGCCCATACGAGGCAGCTCCTATTTATACCACCCAATCCCCTCATATACATGTCAAAAGTGTGTAGGTCAAGTGTGCTTTGTGGTCTGGTGATGGGGTGAAGACACATATGGCTATTAAAGATCAACTCGAGTAAAGTAAGGTTATGCAATTAGGGGGAGAGGAAATAGGAGGCTAGCGACTGGGTACAGAATGGAGATGAAGTTCTTCACGGCCTGTCAACCTCTGGAGGGTTGTTAAGGCCTATTATCCTCTGGAGGGTTATTAAGGCCACCCCGGTACTGTATTGACAACCAGAAAGTATATTTACGCTCTGAACATACTCCACGACCAAATAAACTTTGGGTATATACACTGTATATATTCAGGAACCTGCACACACACAGTTGATTGACAGTTGAGAGGCGGGACCAAAGAGCCAGAGCTCAACCCCCGCAAGCACAAGTAAGAATGGTGAGAAGCGCAACATTTCTTAAATATATATGGAAAAAAAGGCAAACTTAATTTTTGTATTCGAGTTTTAATAGATGATAGAGCTTATTTATGTTTAAACTTCAGGATCATTTGCAACTCTTGCTCTATGTGTGTATTCACCTAGTTGTGCTTGCGGGGGTTGAGCTCTGGCTCTTTGGTCCCGCCTCTCAACTGTCAATCAACAGGTGTACAGGTTCCTGAGCCTATTGGGCTCTATCATATCTACATTATAAACTGTGTATGGAGTCAGCCTCCACCACATCACTGCCTAATGCATTCCATCTGTTAACTACTCTGACACTGAAAAAAAGTTCCTTCTAACGTCCCTGTGGCTCATGTGGGTACTCAGTTTCCACCTGTGTCCCCTTGTTCGCGTCCCACCATGTTGAATAATTTATCTACCTGTCAATTCCTTTGAGTATTTTGTAGGTAGTGATCATGTCTCCCCTTACTCTTGGTCTTCCAGTGTCGTAAGGTGCATTTCCCGCAGCCTTTCCTCGTAACTCATGCCTCTTAGTCTGGGACTAGTCTAGTGGCATACATCTGAACTTTTTCTAGCTTCGTCTTGTGCTTGATAAGGTACGGGCTCCATGCTGGGGCCGCATACTCCAGGATTAGTCTTACGTATGTGGTATACTAGGGTCTGAAGGAATCAGAATCAAGGTTATGACCAAGGTTCTGGTCATAACTATGTAATTATACAAATTTGTTCTCAAGTATATTGGATCAAATTGGTTTTGTATTAATGGTTATCAGTATTATGGAGTTCCATTACATTACTTATACATAACTTTCAGTTACATAATGTTATAGTATGTCTTTATAGTTGTATTAGATGCATGTTGTATTATGCAACTATTGTATACCAACGAGTCAAGGATGCAGTCACAGGTTGTGGACGCGTTCAAATTTGTCTGCTGGGTATCAGGCTGGCCAACTGTAACGCGTTCCGTGATATATATATTATTTTGACCTGTAGTGCTAATACTAGTGATATTATGTATATTAGTACTTAATATAATTACTAGTCATTATATGGCAGTGTTGGCCAGAATGATTAGATGGGGATTACGTTGTATTAAGATATACGAAAGGTTGGCAGCCCTTGTGTACCAGCTCCTCTCTGAGTCAGCTGGAGCGAGCAGTCAGTGCCGCTTGGACACTGGGAGGAGGAGGTTGTCGTCGGTCGCTCTGAGATAAGTAGTGGGTTCAATCTACTTAGAATTGTATACACTTATGTCTGGTTAAAACAGTTATTGTTTGCTGCCTTCAACTTATATTTATGACCAGCTGTGGTCAATGTAATTATTATGTATCGTAACTTTAGTGATCAACACTGCTTTCAAGAATACAAATTTTAACAGGTATGGAAGGCTTGCCTGTGGGTTGCCACAGGTGGAAGGCTTACCTGTGGGTTGCCACAGTGGGTAAGGCTTACCGGGGTTGCCACAGGTGTGTAAGGCTTACCTGTGGGTTGCCACAGGTGTGTAAGGCTTACATGGGGTTACCACGGTGTGTAAGGCTTACCTGTGGGTTTGCACAGGTGTGTAAGGCTTACCTGGTGGGTTGCCACAGGTGTGTAAGGCTTACCTGTGGGTTGCCACAGGTGTGTAAGGCTTACCTGCGGGTTGCCACAGGTGTGTAAGGCTTACCTGTGGGTTGCCACAGGTGTGTAAGCTTACCTGCGGGTTGCCACAGGTTGTGTAAGGCTTACCTGCGGGTTGCCACAGGTGTGAGGCTTACCTGCGGGTTGCCACAGGTGTGCAAGGCTTACCTGCGGGTTGCCACAGGTGTGCAAGGCTTACCTGCGGGTTGCCACAGGTGTGTAAGGCTTACCTGCGGGTTGCCACAGGTGTGTAAGGCTTACCTGTGGGTTGCCACAGGTGTGTAAGGCTTACCTGAGGGTTGCCACAGGTGTGTAAGGCTTACCTGCGGGTTGCCACAGGTGTGAAGGCTTACCTGTGGGTTGCCACAGGTGTGTAAGGCTTACCTGCGGGTTGCCACAGGT
>WNGS01119175.1:0-10972 GCA_020271785.1 Procambarus virginalis
GGCTCTGTGCCTGTCCAAGGTTGTAGAGCCAGACGCCTAATGGGCCTAGCCTCACCCCCAACTTTGCAGGGGTAATGGTCTAGGGTATGGGACGACCATAGGCTGGTCTGGGTAGGCCCAAGTTCAATGCTTTAAGAAATATTTGGATTTATAGAGACCCCAGGTGATCTCCATGGAATCTAGAGTGAAATATTTGGATTTTCCAAATAGAGTTGTTTCGCACTTCTTAATAATATTTTGTTCATAATAGATATTTATTGATATATATATGGTACAACAGTTTTGGATGAGGTGAACAAACTTGTGACAAACACAAGACAAATTTATAGTAAATCGTCAAATTGACGATTTACTATAAAACCAAAAAAACGGCCAACCTACTCATGAAAATCTTTCCAGACACAAAGCAGAACGCTTTAAAGGAGACCAACGTCGTCTATGCCTTCAAATGCCCCTTGGGGACTGTAAGCCTCAAAGAACTCAGTATATAAGCAAGACAACAACAACATCTCTTTCCAGGCGATTAACAATACATAAGCAACAGTTCTCCATTAAGGAACATATAATCTCTTCCACAACCAGACCATCACCAGAGAATCTTAACAAACAACGCAGAAATCTTCGATAGATACAACAATAGCAGGCGGCTTGACATCTGCGAGGGCACTACACATCAAAAAGTCAACACCAGCAATCACACAGCCAATTAATGCACAAATATTCCTACCCACTTCAAGACTCCGCACCAATTAGAAGCATCAAGAGGAAGTATGGGCCAATAGGCCCTTTGCAGTTACTTACATTCTTATGCTCTCATATATCCAATTAATACCCCATTGTTCCTTTCTTCTGTCTTGTGTTTGTAACAAGTCTGTTCACGTCAATAGGGAGCCGGTCGGCAGCGGACCAGCACACTGGACTTGTGGTCCTGTGGTCCTGGGTTC
Source organism: Procambarus virginalis (assembly GCA_020271785.1). NCBI lineage: Eukaryota > Metazoa > Arthropoda > Malacostraca > Decapoda > Cambaridae > Procambarus > Procambarus virginalis. The sequence continues at coordinate 945 of WNGS01119175.1, forward strand.
GATCCCATGCGCGGCGAGAACAATGGGCAAACAAGTTTCTTTCACCCTGATGCCCCTGTTACCTAGCAGTAAAATAGGTACCTGTGTGTTAGTCAGCTGTCACGGGCTGCTTCCTGGGGGTGGAGGCCTGGTCGAGGACCGGGAGGATAGTAAAAAGGGAGAGTGTGGGGGGGGGAGAGACGGACTCTCCCGGGACCACTTACCAAACATTCGCAGAAATAAGCCAACACCTGCTACATAAGCCAACACCTGCTACATAAGCCAACACTGCTACATAAGCCAACACCTGCTACATAAGCCAACACCTGCTACATAAGCCAACACCTGCTACATAAGCCAACACCTCTACATAAGCCAACACCCGCAACATAAGCCAACACCCTGCAACATAAGCCAACCCTGCAACATAGCCAAAACCACCCTACATAAGCCAGCACCTGCTACATAAGCCACACACTGGCTACATAAGCCACCACCTGCTACATAAGCCAACACCTCTACATAAGCCACACTGCCTACATAAGCCAACACCCGCACATAAGCCAACACCTGCAACATAACCCAACACCTGCAACATAAGCCACACCTGCTACATAGCCAACACCTGCTACATAAGCCAACACCTGCTACATAAGCCAACACCCGCAACATAAGCCAAACACCTGCAACATAAGCCAACACACCTGCAACATAAGCCACACCTGCTACATAAGCCACACCTGCTACATAGCCAACACCTGCTACATAGCAACACCCGCAACATAAGCCAACACCTGCTACATAAGCCAACACCTGCTACATAAGCCAACACCTGCTACATAAGCCAACACCCGCAACGTAAGCCAACACCTGCAACATAAGCCAACACCTGCAACATAAGCCAACACCTGCTACATAACCAACACCTGCAACATAAGCCAACACCTGCAACATAAGCCAACACCTGCAACATAAGCCAACACCTGCAACATAAGCCAACACCTGCTACATAAGCCAACACCTGCAACATAAGCCAACACCTGCTACATAAGCCAACACCTGCTACATAAGCCAACACCTGCAACATAAGCCACACCCGCAACATAAGCAACACCTGCAACATAAGCCAACACCTGCTACATAAGCGACTCTGGCAAGCATAAGAATTGCATTAATAAACCTTGGGAAGGTTAGGTTAGGGTCGCATTCTGGAGTATGCCGTCCCAGCCTGGAAACCCCCCCCCCCCACCCCCACTCCCCTCATCCCCTACATATAAGCATAAAACTAATCTAGATCAATCCAGAGTTATGCAGCGGATCTCGAACCAGAGCTGCGAGGACTGAGCTACGAGGAGAGGCCGAGGGAACGGAACCACACCATGCTGAAGATAAAATGGACATGATCACGACATATTTATTCTCATGATAACTGACAACTAATCAGTGGGTGATGTACGGGAAAATAAGAAGAATAAGGCGCAGATGAGTCACTGAGATAGTGTAGATAATACAATAAATAATTGTAAACTATGATATTAGATGTGCATTAGACAAGTGACTGCTGGCAAGGCGGGGCTCAGGAGCTATAGTGACTGTCAAGGAGATGGGGTCAACGACAACCAGTCAAGGTGACGGTCAAGGCCCACGTGCACTGGTCCCAGATCAGCAAGTCCACCCATCACTCCCGCAAGTCGCTCCCATTTAGGGAGCCGGTCGGCGGAGCGGACAGCACGCTGGACTGGATCCTGTGGTCCTGGGTTCGATCCAGCCGCCGGCGAGAAGCAATGGGCAGAGTTTCTTTCACCCAATGTCCCTGTTACCTACAGTAAATAGGTACCTGGTGTTAGTCAGCTGTCACGGGCTGCTTCCTGGGGGGGTGGAGGCCTGGTCGAGGACCGGGCCGCGGGGACACTAAGCCCCGAAATCATCTTAAGATAACCCTAAGATAGATCACCCACCTGTCAAAATGCACCGGAGCTGTCAAAACCCCCCCCCCCCCCCCTCCCCCTGGTGTCTTAAACACACAGTCTCTACCCCTCCCCTTGTTCCATCACCCCCGTACACATTACGGTGAACTGTGCAAGTTTACAGTGAACTCCCCTTCCCCCCCCCACCTTGTACCGGGAAGGGGGGGGGGGTAGAGCTTAGGCCCAACAGTGGAATGTCGACCTTCCGACAACAAAGTATATTTTTTCGGGGGGGGGGGGAAACAGAAGGATTCTGTTACTATGTAAGACTGATTTTTGAGATTCTCCTTAATTTCTCACGCATGACTTCTCTTGCGCTTTGTTTAAACTCGGAACACATGTTTGAGTATGTTTCCTGCCTCACAGGGCTGGCCCACGAAGGGTCCCCCCCCTCACAACTGCTGTGCCTCACAGGGCTGGCCCACGAAGGGTCCCCCTCACAACTGCTGTGCCTCACAGGGCTGGCCCACGAAGGCCCCCCTCCTCACAACTGCTGTGCCTCTCAGGGCTGGCCCACGAAGGGTCCCCTCACAACTGCTGTGCCTCTCAGGGCTGGCCCACGAAGGGCCCCCCTCACAACTGCTGTGCCTCACAGGGCTGGCCCACGAAGGTTCCCCCTCACAACTGCTGTGCCTCACAGGGCTGGCCCACGAAGGACCCCCTCCTCACAACTGCTGTGCCTCTCAGGGCTGGCCCACGAAGGGTCCCCCTCACAACTGCTGTGCCTCTCAGGGCTGGCCCACGAAGGGCCCCCCCTCACAACTGCTGTGCCTCACAGGGCTGGCCCACGAAGGTCCCCCCTCACAACTGCTGTGCCTCTCAGGGCTGGCCCACGAAGGGCCCCCTCACAACTGCTGTGCCTCACAGGGCTGGCCCACGAAGGGTCCCCCTCACAACTGCTGTGCCTCTCAGGGCTGGCCCACGAAGGTCCCCCCCCCCCCCCCCCTCCCCACAACTGCTGTGCCTCACAGGGCTGGCCCACGAAGGCCCCCCCTCACAACTGCTGTGCCTCACAGGGCTGGCCCACGAAGGGTCCCCCCCTCACAACTGCTGTGCCTCACAGGGCTGGCCCACGAAGGGTCCCCCCCCCTCACACTGCTGTGCCTCACAGAGGAGTTAATAATGAGATATAATGAGGCGACTATTGACCACAGGCGACGCTCAGGAAAGTTGGCAAGAGACGTTCCGCGAAGCTGTGGTGTGAGCGGCAGGTGATGGAGAGTGTAAGTATTCCCTACTTGTATTCACCTAGTTGTGTTTTGCGGGGTTGAGCTTTGCTCTTTCGGCCCGCCTCTCAACTGTCAATCAACTGTTTACTAACTACTTTTTTTCCACACCACACACACACACAGATGCGACGGTTGAAAGGCGGGACCAAAGAGCCAGAGCTCAACCCCCGCAAACACAACTAGTGAATACAACTAGGCGAGTACACCCCAGGAAGCAGCCCGTGACAGCTGACTAACTTCCAGTACCTATTTACTGCTAGGTAAACAGGGGCATTCAGGGTGAAAGAAACTTTGCCCATTTGTTTTTGCCTCGTGCTGGAATCGAACCCGCGCCACAGAATTAAGATTCCTGCGCGCTATCCACCAGGCTACGAGGCCCCTAGTGTGTGTGTGTGTGTTGTGTGTGTGTGTGTGTGTGTGTACTTACCTAGTTGTGCTTACGAGGTTGAGCTCTGGGTTTCTGGTCCCGCCTCTCAACCGTCAATCAACTGGTGTACTGATTCCTGAGCCTACTGGGCTCTATCATATCTACATTTGAAACTGTGTATGGAGTCAGCCTCCACCACATCACTTCCTAATGCATTCCACCGTTAACTACTCTGACACTGAAAAAGTTCTCATTTACGGGCTGCTTCCTGTGGATGTTTGTGTGTGTTAGAGAGAAATATGTGTGATATTTATAATAGAGGAAAATTGATTGGTTAGAAAAGCAGGGGTCCAAGAGCTAATCAGGTCATGTTGATGACCTGGCTATGGAAGTTGCGGCCGCCAATTCAATGTTTATAGATATAGATTTATAGATGATAAATTAGGGAGACAACTTGGGATGAAAGAGGAATGACAATTTATGCAGAATGACATTTACCGTCAGCGTTGTTGGTCAGCGGATATGGGTTGTCAATACCGAGTGATTAAATGGATATTTTTTGTTGTTTTTGTGGTGAAACACTGCCACTGTTGTCATGAAACATTAATACAGCTGCAATGAAACAATGACATTTGTTGCCGTGACACAATGCTGCAACACCTCTATTGTTGAAGTTATAACAGATCCTCTATACATACAAGGTGTAGCGAGAGTGCTCGAGTGTAGTGAGGTGTAGAGTAGAGAGATGAGAGCAACACGGTACTAAGCCAGAGTACCTGGCCTCACCCTCATGGTCTCCAGCTGTGTACTGAAGCCTCTTGCATCGTTACCAGTGTTTACACCTCCTGAAGCCTCTGCAACTCAAACAACATTAAGTTGAGTGTCTCTACTCCCTACCCCCTACAACTTACACTCCAAATCCACACCCCACCGTGACACTTCCTCTACACCGCAATACACTGTACTTCCAGCCCTCTCACATACCCCCCCCCCCCCGAAATCAGTCCCCTCCCACTGACAAACACCACCCCCTCCAGCCCCCCCCCCCTACCCTCACCATACCAGCCCCATACCACTCTCCACACCCTCCACCCAACACACACACACACACACACACACACACACACACACACACACACACACACACACACACACACACACCATCCTCTGAACACCAATGAAACAGAAGTCATAGTTAAAAGTAATGCACAAACGCCTCAACCACCAGACGAGGAAACGTGTAAGCATGCGAGATAATGTTGAACCACAAACACTTGACCTGCTTGTAATGATCTGGTGCTCCGATCATTGCTTCTCCCCTCCTCCTTTCTCCCCTTTTCTCCCCTCCCCTTGCCTGTCATTCGTCTCTCCCCTTTCACCCCCCCCCTTCGGCCATTTGTCAAGGGCCAAGAGGTTGACCTGAGGGTGGCCTGGCTAGCTGGCACTCGTGGTACCTTTGGCTTCCCCACTCAGATTTCCCTCTCCATCCTCCTCTCAATTCCCCCCTCTCTTCCCTCTCACCGGTTCCTTCCCCATACCCGGCGAGTCAAATGTCCCTACTCTTTATCTTGGAGGAGACAGGCTTGAACATAATTTATCAGTTGTAAACATTGCTCGGAGGTGCACAATAGAAGCGCCTTGTTCCCTTCGAATAGCTGGAGAGAGCTGACTCAATCTTCAAGAATTCATGTATCCTTCCACGGCAGATCGTGGAAGGTGACTGGCGGTAGATAAGTGCCAAGTCCTTATTGGCCCTAGAGAGCCAGGCCTCAGGCCTAGTGTTAAATGGTTGGCCATTGCCAAAATAGGGGTGGAACCCTGAGGCTGTATTAGATGGTGGGAGGAGCAATCCTTTCCACCGTAAGCTGGTAAAACAAAATTTCAGTAGTGTGTCCTGGGAGTGTGTTGGGAATAAGGGAGTCTGGCCCGCATGCAAGGGGCTGAGGGCAGCCATCAACATCTTGGCCTCAGCGCGGTTTTAAGGGTATTGTGCACTCGATTTCATGTCCTCAGTAGATACCATTGTGCCTCTATGGTAATAGAATAGGGTATATGTTCAAATTGACTTAATTTACATGATTCATAAATAAATTGTATAACTTGTCCAGTGGTATTCACTTAACTCCCTTTGATATTTTTCTCTCCTTTGTCATTTTTATGTGTTGAATTGGAAACCCCCCATGTTCTCTTCCATTTAATATTTATTAAAGTTGCCCTTGGATTTACATAAACAAAGTAAATTAAACAAACTAATTCCCAAAATTTATTACTGAAGTTCCTATTACCCGGGAGTCCCATGATTACTGATTCCTTGCTTTCCTGGGGGATCGGTGATAGACACGTTCAGGTATGGTTGATCGGAAGGTGGTGGCAGTGTTTTAATGACTTTAATTACTAGCTTTTAAATTAATAACCTTGCCCTTGATGTATCTTCCTCATTTAATATTCCTCTTATATTCGTGGCAGTCCAGTGAGGGGTCATACTGGACTGTAACAGTGTTAAGCTGCGGTATTGAGTGAAGAGAGAGAATTACAACAGGGTAGTGTTCAGAGCTAATACAAGAGATATAGGGTTATTACAGAGTGAAGAGAGAAAGAGAATTACAACAGGGGGCAGCGTTCAGAACGATTACAAGAGTACAGGGTTATTACATGATGGTCACTCCGAACGAGGCAGACGTAGAGAAGGGTAGTTCAGAAGCCCCGTGGGAATCAGTGCACACTGTGTACCGACATTCAGGAACCAGGGGTCAGATTCACGAAGCAGTTACGCAAGTACTTACGAACGCGTACATCTTCCTCAATCTTTGACTGCTTTGTTTACAAATATTAAACAGTTAATGAGCTCCGAAGCACCAGGAGGCTGTTTATAACAATAACAACAGTTGATTGGGAAGTTTTCATGCTTGTAAACTGTTTAATAAATGTAACCAAAGGCGTCAAAGATTGAGTGAAAGATGTACACGTTCGTAAGTACTTGCGTAACTGCTTCGTGAATCTGGCCTCAGGTGGAAGAAGGAATGACCTGCTCAGGGAAATGAACAGAAGGATAACAAATTTTTTTCCCGAAGGGAAAACTAAGAAGAGATATAATTCCTAATTCAATACCTGCACAAGACATGTAAAGAAGCAAAGCAGTTAACTTCAAGGGTGTGTGGATTAACTACAGGAATAGCAGAACAGCAGAGAGCAGAAGAGGATAAGCAGGTACAAGAGGATAAGGAATGAGTACCTAAGAGTGAGAGAAGTGAAGAAACTAATTTTAATCATAGCAAGGAAAGCAAAGACCCGCCTCGAGTTGTTTCACAGCCACGTCAGGAGGAAGACAGCAGTAAAAGAGCAGGTATTGAAACGGAGGACAGTGAAGTATATCACCACAGAGCAAGACAGGGAAATGTGTGTGTGTGTGAGAACCCAACAACAGATTTCAAGAAGTCTTCTTGAAATTCTTGACGATTTCCCCAGACGTATTGGACATATACTATGTGTTCTTCCTCTACCCTCTCTCCCTCTCCTGGCCTTGTATAGATCCTGACATCATATATTGAAGGTTACCGCGCAGTGGACATTCATTCCCAAGAGGATTTTGTATGCCATGTCTGCTGTGTCTGCTCCATACTGCATGAAGATCAGGTTCTGCCGATTGGTTTGGTTATCTACTCTTTATTCGTGTTCTGTCTACAATGTTGACTCTGGAAGTTCCTCTCTACTGTTTCTGCAAGCTTTAACCACCATGTTTCGTCGTCTTCCTGGGGTTCAGAGTTTCTTAAAGTGCTTTTCCGTGATTAAAATCCCTTAACATTAGAGGGTTTGTAATCATATGGCAGTTCCTCTGCAGTCTCAAAATTGTTCCCTATCTGGTTCTCTTTGCCTGGTTCCCCGGCTCCTGCCTAGGGACCCCTTGACCCCTGCCATGCCTGTCCCCGGCTCCTGCCTAGGGACCCCTTGACCCCTGGCCCATGCCTGGGGTCCCCGGCTCCTGCCTAGGGACCCCTTGACCCCTGACCCATTCATGGGGTCCCCTGGCCCTTGCCTGGAGTCCTCTGTGTGTGAACCTTCACTTGAAAGTATTGGCCAAATATTATCGGAGTTTTTGATTTTGGTTTCGCATATGTCAAAAAAAAATATTTAGGATTATTTCCTTATCTTTCGCATAACATTCTCTTCCAACCTGATGTCCTCAGGCTGGTAGATAACTTCAGCTTCTGCTGTATTTCTTCAGCCTCTTTAAATTTCCTTTTCTTTGTTGGAATAGTCGTGTGTGCTTAAGTATTTCCATTATTTTGACTATGTTTCTCCTTGTTTAGTGACGTCTGCATTCTCTTCCTAAGCTGGTCCTCTTTCTGACCTTCCAAAAAGGAGCATATCTTAAGTAGACTACGTACGCTTCTGAAGTCAATAGTTCCATTGCTTGAGTGGAAGTTGTCTCATTTAGGACGGTTTCCCCATTGGATGCTTGCAAGTTTCTTGCAAACAATCCTCTTATGTTAAAACTGAATTTATTGACTAACCTTTCTTGCTTGTTACGTCTATTAGACATATCAAGAGTACTGTTGTTAGTTTTATCTTCAGTTTAGATCACAAGTTTTACCTTGTGATCGGTGTGTGCGTATGTAGTGTCTGAGATTGTAATGTCCATGATTATTCTTCACTGTTGAAGATTCGATCGAGAGTATTTTCGTTCCTGTTTGGCACTGTTATCTGCGGTTGAGCGACAATTTGCTAATTTTTCTGCTCTGTGATTGGTTCTTTGGAGGTTAATTTTCTGGTATAATGTTTTGCTTTGCTATCCTCCATCTTAAACTGGGTAGAGTGAAGTCTCCAAGGAGATAAGATATGATTGTTGCTGTGGTGCACCTGTTGCTACTGCTACTGTGGTGCACCTGTTGTTGCTGCTGTGGTGCACCTGTTGTTGTTGCTGCTGTGGTGCACCTGTTGTTGTTGCTGTGGTGCACCTGTTGTTGTGCTGCTGTGGTGCACCTGTTTGTTGTTGCTGCTGTGGTGCACCTGTTGTTGTTGCTGCTGTGGTGCACCTGTTGTTGTTGTTGCTGTGGTGCACCTGTTGTTGTTGCTGCTGTGGTGCACCTGTTGTTGCTGCTGTGGTGGTGCACCTGTTTTGTTGTTGCTGCTGTGGTGTGCACCTGTTGTTGCTTGCTGTGGTGCACCTGTTGTTGCTGCTGTGGTGCACCTGTTGTTGTTGCTGCTGTGGTGCACCTGTTGTTGTTGTTGCTGTGGTGCACCTGTTGTTGTTGTTGCTGTGGTGCACCTGTTGTTGTTGCTGCTGTGGTGCACCTGTTGTTGTTGCTGCTGTGGTGCACCTGTTGTTGTTGCTGTGGTGCACCTGTTGTTGTTGCTGCTGTGGTGCACCTGTTGTTGTTGCTGCTGTGGTGCACCTGTTGTTGCTGCTGCTGTGTGCACCTGTTGTTGTTGCTGTGTTGCACCTGTTGTTGTTGCTGCTGTGGTGCACCTGTTTGTTGCTGCTGCTGTGGTGCACCTGTTGTTTTGCTGTGGTGCACCTGTTGTTGCTGCTGTGGTGCACCTGTTGTTGCTGCGTGGTGCACCTGTTGTTGCTTGCTGTGGTGCACCTGTTGTTGCTGCTGTGGTGCACCTGTTTTTGTTGCTGCTGTGGTGCACCTGTTGTTGTTGCTGCTGTGGTGCACCTGTTGTTGTTGCTGTGGTGCACCTGTTGTTGTTGCTGCTGTGGTGCACCTGTTGTTGTTGCTGCTGTGGTGCACTGTTGTTGTTGCTGCTGTGGTGCACCTGTTGTTGTTGCTGCTGTGGTGCACCTGTTGTTGCTGCTGCTGTGGTGCACCTGTTGTTGTTGCTGTGGTGCACCTGTTGTTGCTGCTGTGGTGCACCTGTTGTTGCTGCTGTGGTGCACCTGTTGTTGTTGCTGTGGTGCACCTGTTGTTGCTGCTGTGGTGCACCTGTTGTTGCTGCTGCTGCTGTTGTGCACCTGTTGTTGCTGCTGTGGTGCACCTGTTGTTGCTGCTGTGTGCACCTGTTGTTTGCTGCTGTGGTGCACCTGTTGTTGCTGCTGTGGTGCACCTGTTGTTGTTGCTGCTGTGGTGCATCTGTTGTGTTGCTGCTGCTGTGGTGCACCTGTTGTTGTTGTTGCTGCTGTGGTGCACCTGTTGTTGCTGCTGGTTGCACCTGTTGTGTTGCTGCTGTGGTGCACCTGTTGTTGTTGCTGCTGTGGTGCACCTGTTGTTGCTGCTGTGGTGCACTGTTGTTGCTGCTGTGGTGCACCTGTTTTGTTGCTGCTGTGGTGCACTGTTGTTGTTGCTGCTGTGGTGCACCTGTTGTTGCTGTTGCTGTGGTGCATCTGTTTGCTGCTGCTGTGGTGCACCTGTTGTTGTTGCTGCTGTGGTGCACCTGTTGTTGTTGTTGCTGCTGTGGTGCATCTGTTGTTGGCTGCTGGCTGTGGTGCACCTGTTGTTGTCTTGCTGCTGTGGTGCATCTGTTGTTGTTGCTGCTGTGGTGCAC
>WNGS01119183.1:0-11800 GCA_020271785.1 Procambarus virginalis
GCAGTGGGTAAAGATAGAACTGCAGAAGGCCTATTGGCCCATATTTCTTGATGTTTCTATATTGGAGCGGAGTCTTGAAGTGGGTAGAATATAGTGTGCGTTAATTGGCTGTTGATTGCTGGTGTTGACTTCTTGATGTGTAGTGCCTCGCAGATGTCAAGCCGCCTGCTGTCGCTGTATCTATCAATGATTTCTGTGTTGTTTGTTAAGATTTCTCTGGTGATGGTTTGGTTGTGGAAGAGATTATATGTTCCTTAATGGAGCCCTGTTGCTTATGCATCGTTAAACGCCTGGAAAGAGATGTTGTTGTCTTGCCTATATACTGAGTTTTTTGGGGCTTACAGTCCCAAGTGGGCATTTGAAGGCATAGACGACGTTTGTCTCTTTTAGAGCGTTCTGCTCCGTGTCTGGAGAGTTTTTCATGAGTAGGCTGGCCGTTTTTTTGGTTTTATAGTAAATCGTTAGTTGTATCTTCTGATTTTTGTCTGTAGGGATAACATTTCTATTAACAATATCTTTCAGGACCCTTTCCTCCGTTTTATGAGCTGTGGAGAAGAAGTTCCTGTAAAATAGTCTAATAGGGGGTATAGGTGTTGTATTAGTTGTCTCTTCAGAGGTTGCATGGCGTTCACTTTCCTTCTTATGATGTCTTCAATGAAACCATTGGAGAAGCCGTTGTTGACTAGGACCTGCCTTACCCTACAGAGTTCTTCGTCGACTTGCTTCCATTCTGAGCTGTGGCTGAGAGCACGGTCGACATAAGCGTTAACAACACTCCTCTTGTACCTGTCTGGGCAGTCACTGTTGGCATTTAGGCACATTCCTATGTTTGTTTCCTTAGTGTAGACTGCAGTGTGGAAACCTCCGCTCCTTTCCATGACTGTTACATCTAGAAAGGGCAGCTTCCCATCCTTCTCCATCTCGTAAGTGAAACGCAACACAGAATTCTGCTCAAACGCCTCTTTCAGCTCCTGCAGATGTCTGACATCAGGTACCTGTGTAAAAATGTCGTCAACATACCTGCAGTATATGGCCGGTTTCAAGTTCAAGTCGACTAAGACTTTTTTCTCGATAGTACCCATGTAGAAGTTCGCAAACAGGACACCTAGGGGAGAACCCATGGACCCCCATCTACTTGCTTATACATGTGCCCATCCGGGCTCAAGAAGGGTGCCTCCTTAGTACAAGCTTGGAGTAGTTTCCTCAGGATATTTTCTGGTATGTCAAGAGGAGTACAGGCCGGATCACGATACACTCGGTCCACTATCATCCCGATTGTTTCATCCACAGGTACGTTGGTAACAGTGATTCTACGTCCAACGAGGCTCTTATCCCTGTGGCCCGTGTTCCCCGCAGTAAGTCAACAAATTCCTTCGGGGACTTCAGGCTGAAGGCGCAAGGGACATAAGGAGTCAGTAAGCCGTTGAGTCGTTTCGCCAGTCTGTACGTGGGTGTGGGTATCTGGCTGATGATTGGCCGAAGTGGGTTTCCAGGCTTATGTGTCTTGACATTTCCATACGCATATCCAGGTTTATATTCCCCAATAATCTTTGGCAGGTGGAGTCCGGATTTCTTGGCATTCACAGTTTCAATCAATTTGTTGACCTTTGCTTTCAATTCGGCTGTAGTGTCCTTCGTTACCCTTTGGAATTTAGTTTGGTCAGAGAGTATGAGGTTCATTTTCGCCAGATATTCGTCTTTCTTAAGGATGACGTATATTGGCGACTTGTCACCTCTCCTGACAACTATCTCCTTGTTCTCACGAAGGCTCTTAGCTGCCGCTTTGAGCTCGGGGTCAGTATGGTGCTTCTGTAGTGCCTCGATTCTTTTTTCCTTCTGCAATAAGTTCTGCTTGTAAGGTGTCTTTGGTGGTGACTTCTTTTGTGCTTCGAGGTCAAATATGTCGTCCACAGGATCTCCAACTCCACTTTCCGGGCCAACGCACTTGGTCTGGACATAACGTAACAGTTTATACCAGATTTGGCGAGTGACTTGGTCCTCAGTGCGGTGATTCCTGCTCGGCCATTTGGTCAGTAAAAAGAAACATAAGGAAAATCGAGAAAATTCGTGTTAGAACTATTAATCTTACTTTTTCGGTCATATTTAGATAATATATATAGATATATATATATATAATGAGTCTAATATATATAATATATATATATATATATATATATAGATATATATCTATAATATATATCTATATATATCTATATATATATATATCTCTATATATATATATATATAGTCTTCTATCTATATATATATATATATATATATATATATATTGATTTCCTCTGCACAGAACACTCTCAGAATGATTTTCAGTGTGGAGTGAAACCTTTCGATCGCCCCTTGCGTCTGCGGTCGGTAGGGCGACGACCGAATCAGAGTCACTCCCTAATTCATCACGGTCTGTCTAAACCATTTGGACTGGAATACGATCCCACAGTCCGTTTGGACTTCCCTGGGCATTCACACTCAAGAGAAAATCGCTGCAACTGCCCGGCTACACCTTTTGACGTCAAACGCCGTACCAGGACAGCTTCCGGGAACCTTGTCGGCGCACACATGATGGTCATCAAGTAGGTATTTCCTTTTTTCGTCCGTGGCAACGGCCCCACCCCGTCGACCAACAGGCGTTCGAACGCTGGCCCAAATGCAGGAACAGGGACTAACGGGGCCTTCGATATCGCAGGTACACTCTTTCCTGCCCTCTGGCAAGGTAAACAAGTCTTACAGTGATGCCTCACATCGGCGTCCATACCCGGCCAGTAGAAATGGTCCCTGATCTTATGTAAAGACTTGGTCACTCCTAGGTGACATACAGAATCCACAGAGTGCGACAGATCCAGCACTGCCGCTCTGCACTGGGCCGGCAACACTACCTGGTGCCTCATACCTAGTGATTCTTCTCCGGCCTCCATTCTCACAGGCCTCCATTGTCTCATCAGCATTCCATCCTTTAGATAAAAATGATTGGCCCTCTCAGGACCAACGCGTCCTCCTTTGGCCTCCCAAATCAATTCTAGGAACTCCATCTGCTGTAACTCCACCAGACGAGCGCGGTCCACCCCAAGAGAACTGGCGAGGGTTACCTGTAGCTCACCATCTGGGTTGCCTTCGCCTTCCCCCTTCTCTCCGGGTTCCACGAAGAGGTGATCGACTCCCAGGTTGTCAGACGTCTCTTCTTCAGCCCCATCAGATCCACTCACTCCGTGCTCGTTGCACCGCCTTGGGATCACAGCGAATACAGGGAACGCCACCTCGACGACTCCCTTCTCGTCCCCACAGGCGTCCAATACTCCGCCTTTCTCTTTGTAGTGCTCCAAGCACTCCTCGACCTTCACGAGTTTAGGGAGGACACATCCTCCACATGCGTCATTCCCAAGGATGACTTGCATCTCCATCTTGGGCATTGATGCGCAGACCCCTACCATAAAGGTCTGGCAGCCATAATCAGAATCCAAAGTCACTCTGTGCAGGGGCATCCTCACTGGGCCTCCCACAGTGGTCACAACAGCCACCCCCACACTGGTACTCTCGTAACCCTCGGGGAACAGGGTTCTACTCACCAGGGTAAAATCAGCCCCGGTGTCTCTCAATATCTTCACAGGAACGGGGTCTGCCTCCCCCATCCTTACTGTCCCCCTCACACACGAATGGGTGAACTCTTTTCTCCACACTTGGTACGGGCTCATCCCGCACGCTCTCGGCCATTTGGTCCTCCACCCAAACGAAAGCAACGTTCCCCCGTTGCTTAGGGCGTCTGCATTCCCGCGCGACGTGTCCAAATCCTCCACAGCTGTAGCAGCAGATCCTTCTTGGTGGTCACCTTCCACCATGACTCGCCCTGGCAACGCCTCCAGAGGACGTCGCTCCGTGGGTCTTCCTCGCGCCTTCCGTCGTCTCCTTCGTAGCGTCTCTCGTCACAGCAACAACTCCTGCATTCTCAGCTAGGGGCTTCTTGACTGTTTCCACAGAACTCTTCGATCCTCTACCGTCTCCACTCGAGAGGTGGGACTTGGGAGAACTCGTTCCTGTCCTCCATCCATCCGTCTTCCTATAACTTCTCCCATATCCGGAGTATACTGGCGGTCAGTGCGGTCCCTCTCTGCATGGTCGCAAGGCTTCCTCCAACATGTCAGCTCTGTCACCAGCAGCCCTCAGGTCTTTTATGTCCGCCTCCTTGATTCTAATCCTGATCTCAGGAGAGAGCACGGACATAAATTTCTCCATGACCATGAGCCGTTTGACATCCTCAGCTGACTTAACTCCTTCAGATTCCAACCACTTCAGAAATCTTCTCTCCATGTCCCTCGCCGTCTCTGCATAAGATTTACCTGGCGAACTGGTACATTCTCGGAACCTTTTCCTATAACATTCTGGTGTCAGCTTGAAAGAGTGGAGCACTGCTCTCTTCACAGCATCATAATTGGTGCATTCCTTGAGGTCAAGCATGTTGTAGGCCTCGCGAGCTTCACCTGTGAGCCGACCCTGGACCACCTCCGCCCACTCTGCTCTTGGCCAAGTCTTCAAGGTAGCGACCCTCTCGAAATGGTCAAAGAAGCCCTCAGCTTCATTAAGCACAAAGACTGATAAATCGCGCTCTCGCACCCGGCGGTCTTCCTGCTGTGGAGGTGCAGGTGGGGCTAGCACTAGTTCAGCCCGCTTCAGCTCAACCTCTCTGTTAGTTTCAATTTCTTGCTGCTTCAGTTTAGCTTCCAGCTCGCGCTCCTCCCGTCTCAGCTGTGCTTCTTCACGCTTCAGCTGTGCTTCTGCTTCTCGTTCTTCACGCCTCAGCTGTGCTTCTCGTTTTTCCCGCTTCAGCTGTGCTTCTCGTTCTTCACACTTCAGCTGTGCTTCTCGTTCTTCACGTTTCAGCTGTTCTTCCAGCTGCAGCTTCATCATCTCCAGCTTGACGCTGTGCCGGCTGCCGCTGGATCCCCTACTGCTTCCACCAATGCTCAAATTTTCCCCTGCACTGGCAGGTGTCTGTGGCCGTTCCTCCCTCAAAGCCTCATCTCGGGCCCTGTGCTGTGCCACAATCTCAAGCCTCCTTTCTCCTATTTTGGAGGATCTCAACTGGACCCCAAAGTTGTCAGCTATCAACTGAAGCAGCGCCTTGGTGCAATCCTCCAGCACCTGTTCATCCCTGGTGTCAATAAACCTTACTACCTTCTCGTCCTCCATACCTGTGCTACGAGTGAATACCTGTTACCTGTACCTATGGCCACTATTAAGCACCACAATCTTAATCGTTATCCTGATCGTTATCCTGATTGTTAACCTGATCGTTATCCTGGCAAGGTCGCCAATGTCGGGGTGTCTCTCTCTCTCTCTTTCAACAGTCACCACCAAGTAGTAGTAGCGATAACTGTCACTTACTGTAGCCCTGCGGGTCTTCACTGAATCCTCACGGCGCCACTGGTCGCCAGGAGAGTCTCCCAGTCTGTCTCCGGCCGGCCTTATAGCCTGAAGACGAGTGGGAACACGATCTACTCTCTTGATCATGTGCCCGCCCCGACAGAGGGCTCTACTGCTAATTGAAAGGTCGCCAACTGGTGTTTTCCATGTCCAGTAACACGTCAGTAGTATTGTGGAAATGTGGTAGTAGTGGCAGAGAGCACACTAATCAAATTTGGTAACAGGCAGGTATATGTCTCAATCACTCTCTTTTTATATGGACTCAATAGCACCAAGTAATGGAGGGATAACACAAACACGAAGGTGGTTTTGTATTTTACTTAAAAGATTAAAGTATTATAACTCTGGATCAACAACATGGCAATGAAGTACATGGCAGCAAATCACTCCCTCTTCATAAACCTGGAACACTACAAGATGGCAATACTCCCCCACCGCCATACAATTCCCACGCTCCAAATGCAGTATTATTGAGCATTTGGAAACCCGCGAGAGGCCACACCCCCTCACTATCGCTCACTATACCTGTTGTTTTGGCAAGAAGCGCCTATTTCTTCAAATTCACGGTAAACCACTACACTGGCAATCAACACAGTAAATCACTACAATGGTAATAAACACAGTAAATCACTATACTGTCAATAAACACAGTAAATCGCTATAATGGCAATAAACACAGTAAATCACTATACCGTCAATAAACACAGTAGATCACTATACTGTCAATAAACACAGTAAATCGCTATAATGGCAATAAACACAGTAAATCACTATTCTGTCAATAAACACATGAATATACTATTCAATACTCCAGCATATATGTAGATCACTTCATCAATATTAATAATAATGAGTCAATACTGGGCACACAGCCTTACGCCAATAAATGGTACATTTATATATATATATATATATATATATATATATATATATATATATATATATATATATATATATATATATATATATATATATATATATATATATATATATATATATATAAGACACAAACTTATAATATTAATGTCACATGAATGTAAATGTCCTCGACACAGCAATCTCTTCGATAAATCACAGGTGAACTCACACACCACACATATATCTCAGGAGAGCTCTCTACAGCATCTCTCTTCACAACTGTGCCTTACTATGACATAGACATTGGTGAGCCCTGCTCACGACATAGAAGATACTCTGACTAAATAGCTGACTAAAGGGGAATGGGAAGGGAAAACTGAATTACCTACTTCCACCATCAAAGATGTGGACTCGTCCTCTGTTGAGAGTTGAATTGAAGCTCCTGGTCCCGGCTCTCGACTCGTTGTAGGGAACACCCCCACACACACACTGATGCTCTCTCCATGAACCCAATCAACACCCAAAAACGCGACTTCTCCATGCTACTTCTCCACTGCAGGCTCCGTGCTCCTTCACAACCTCTTGAAGGGTTGGAGTCGGTTTCCTGGCCGTCGACTTCTCACAACTACGTCTGCAGTCCTTTCTCTCGGCTGCAGTCGTTCTTATTCCCAGCTAGTTTCGTTCTTCTCCTGCCTCACGGTGGATTGGCCCAGCCGCTACGTCGTCACCTAACTGGTGAACCTGCACAGTCATCCCGGACGTCACTGCTCAGACTTCACTTCTTGCAAAGCACCTCTCACTGGAGCACTTGTTGCTCGTTTCTCGTCAATTCCTTCTTCTGTCCAACACATGGAATATAGGAAGACCTCACAGGGTGCATGCAGACTACAGGTGACGGTACATCCACCGGAGTGGGTGAAAACTGTCAGACTGACAGGACCCCCGATCGCACGTCTGACCTCCTCGATGTGTCATGTCAAACTCCTGGCGCCACCAGGGTGCGATGTCTGAACCCCCTTGTTAGTTTCAATTTCTTGCTGCTTCAGTTTAGCTTCCAGCTCGCGCTCCTCCCGTCTCAGCTGTGCTTCTTCACGCTTCAGCTGTGCTTCTGCTTCTCGTTCTTCACGCCTCAGCTGTGCTTCTCGTTTTTCCCGCTTCAGCTGTGCTTCTCGTTCTTCACACTTCAGCTGTGCTTCTCGTTCTTCACGTTTCAGCTGTTCTTCCAGCTGCAGCTTCATCATCTCCAGCTTGACGCTGTGCCGGCTGCCGCTGGATCCCCTACTGCTTCCACCAATGCTCAAATTTTCCCCTGCACTGGCAGGTGTCTGTGGCCGTTCCTCCCTCAAAGCCTCATCTCGGGCCCTGTGCTGTGCCACAATCTCAAGCCTCCTTTCTCCTATTTTGGAGGATCTCAACTGGACCCCAAAGTTGTCAGCTATCAACTGAAGCAGCGCCTTGGTGCAATCCTCCAGCACCTGTTCATCCCTGGTGTCAATAAACCTTACTACCTTCTCGTCCTCCATACCTGTGCTACGCAGTCCTTTCTCTCGGCTGCAGTCGTTCTTATTCCCAGCTAGTTTCGTTCTTCTCCTGCCTCACGGTGGATTGGCCCAGCCGCTACGTCGTCACCTAACTGGTGAACCTGCACAGTCATCCCGGACGTCACTGCTCAGACTTCACTTCTTGCAAAGCACCTCTCACTGGAGCACTTGTTGCTCGTTTCTCGTCAATTCCTTCTTCTGTCCAACACATGGAATATAGGAAGACCTCACAGGGTGCATGCAGACTACAGGTGACGGTACATCCACCGGAGTGGGTGAAAACTGTCAGACTGACAGGACCCCCGATCGCACGTCTGACCTCCTCGATGTGTCATGTCAAACTCCTGGCGCCACCAGGGTGCGATGTCTGAACCCCCTTGCTCTCGTGACGTCATACTTGCCAGGGGCGTTTCTCATTGGCTCCCTGTACTACGTCATCGTTCTTAACCAATCTGGTGCCACGGACGTCATAACCTTTTGGCGGGAGAACGTAGGGGCCGGCGCCATCTTGGCGACCAAAAGGGCCTAAACCACTGGCAAAAACACTCTTCTTTTGCTAATTTCTCGCCAACGCAAGAACAGTTCATGCTCCCACATATGTCATACTGTTCCCCGTAATGTAGAGAACGTTCGGGTAAAGTGGATGTGACTCTTACAGCTGGCATGGGAGAAATGTAAGGAGGGGAACACTGTCACAATATTTATATATAATATATATATATATATATATTTATATATATATATATATATATATATATATATATATATATATTATATATATATATATATATATATTATATAATATATATATATAAATATATAAATATATAAATATATAAATATATATATATATATATATATATATATATATATATATATATATATATATATATATAATATATATATATATATATATATATATATATATATACATATATATATATGTCGTACCTAGTAGCCAGAACTCACTTTTTGGCCTACTATGCAAGCCCCAATTTGCCTAATAAGCCAAGTTTTTCTGAATTAATATATTTTCTCAAATTTTTTTCTTATGAAAAGATAAAGCTACCCATTTCATTATGTATGAGGTCAATTTTTTTTCATTGGAGTTAAAATTAACGTAGATATATGACCGAACCTAACCAACCCTACCTAACCTAACCTAACCTATCTTTATAGGTTAGGTTAAGTTAGGTAGCCGAAAAAGGTAGGTTAGGTTAGGTTAGGTAGGTTAAGTAGTCGAAAAACAATTAATTCATGAAAACTTGGCCTATTAGGCAAATCGGGCCTTGCATAGTAGGCTGACAAGTGTGTTCTGGCTACTAGGTACGACATATATACATATATATATATATATATATATATTGTCGGGGTTTCACGGTGTTCTCGTTAGAGAAGGGTTAGAGCAACAATAGGCTGGATCTCCTTCCCAGGTGGTTGCTCCAACAATAACCCTTACTCACCGTCGTTCGGCGGGTCTTCCCTCAATCCTCTAGGCTCCACTGCTGGCCTCGGAGAGTATCCCAGTCGATCTCACAACCGGCCTTTAGATTATAAGATGAGTGAGAGCACAGATTGTTCCCTCAATCTGTGGCCCACCCCGACTCCAAACTCTTACACAGCCTTCAAGGTCGCCAACTGGTTTTCTTGTGTCCAGTAACACTGCAGTGGTCAGGTGTAATTGTGGCAAGAGCAAATTCCAATAATGTGGTATCAGGCAGATCACTCAGCTTTACTTCGTTACACGGTCACAAGATAAATGGAGGGGATGATATCAAACGCCAAAGAGTTTTGGTATTTCTTAAAAGACAACGAGAAATATATATGCATCAATGTATCAGAATTAATATATGACAATTGTTCCATTCATAGCATAATATTCTAGAGCGCACCGATATGGTAACATCGGCGCCACGCGTCACCTGTCAGACTCAGCTGACCGGGACCCTCGCGATCGTGGGAACAGACTAGTACTTGTTTCTTATTCTGTCACGATCCCCGTTTATTTAACTTTTTCCAAAACACTATTCAACATTCACATGGCTTACTTATGATTTCACTGGCCTCACGATCAACATCTTATTCACAATACTCTCACAGTGACTTTTCACCGTACCAAAAGATTACTCTATTCTTAATAATATTTACTGTGAATGCACTTGCTTGATCACTGAACTTTTCTTTATATCTATACTTCCTCTCGCAGAGATATCACTGGCAATCACTTCACGTATATGATATTATTCAGTACACGGCATGTCATATATAAATCAGTAATCAAATTCAGGCATATATATATATACATCATGAAGATCAATACACCGGCATTTATTCATAGATCATAGAGATCAACACACGGGCATTTATATCGATAGATTATAGAGATCAACACACGGGCACTTATATCAATAGATTATAGAGATCAATCCACAGGCATTTATATCAATAGATTATAGAGATCAATACACCAATATCTGGTTTACTACCAATATATATAATATAATACTCACGAGATTAATAATAGTCACAGTAAATTCTCTGATGAATCTTGGTGCTTGCACACACCCACACATAGATATATATGTAAACTGATACTGTGAGCGCTCTGGGTAGCCTCACCACATACTGTGCTCTCTGTGACTTAAACTCAAGTGAGACTTGCTCACGACATATAAAATCCTGACAAGAATATATATAGCTAACTAAAGGGGAAATGGGAGGGTAACTGTAAACACCTACTTCACCTATCCTAGGATGACAGTTGGGTTGTAGCTCCTGGTCCAGGCTCTCGCCTCGTTCATCATCCAGAAACACAAGCCCCACGCCTTAGGATGTCGCGTCTCGCCGCTTCTGTACACAGCAGGTCCGTGCTTTTCCTCTACAGTACGTCGCAGGGTCGAAGTCGGTCTCCTGGCCGTCAACTTTCCTCCCAACTACGGCAGCCAGCCTACGTCTCGGCGGTCGTCGCACGTTTCCCAATTAGTTCTTGTCACTGTACTCCCAGAGTAACTGCCTCTCACCACTACGAAGTCACTGTGAAGTTATCAGCCGTCCCGGACGCACACCGCACAGCACCCGACTTCAGAGCACTTGAAGCTCACAACACTGTCAATTCCCTCGTCGTCTAGATATATCGCTAGGTATTTGGGAAGACTTCTCGACGTGCTTGCATCCAACTGTTGACTCGTAGGGTTCCACGAAGGTGGGGTTACTGTCAAACTTGACAGGATCGTCGATCACACGTTCAACCTGGTTGACAAGGCTGTCAACCCGGTTCACTCACGGTGGGTGGCCCGGCCACTAAGCTGTCTCTTATACTGGTGAACGCCAAGACGACACACGTCGATGCCCGGCCCACTTCTTGCAACGCACCTGTCCCCTGAGCACTTGTTGCTCAATATTCTGTCAATTCCTTATCTGAGCCACTTCTGGGTTGCAGGAAGACCTCACAGAGTGCGTGCCAACAACTGGAGACGCTTAAATCCACCGGAGTTCGGTAAATCCGTCACTCTGACAGGATGACCGATCGCGCGTCCTACCTCTCGGACGTGTCGTGAAAGACTGATGTCGCCTGGCGCCACCACGGCTGGACCCCCATGCCTATGTGACGTCACTTTTCCAAGTTGGTTTTCATTGGCTCCCAGTGCCATGTCGCTGACGGTGACCAATCTGGCGCCACTGACGTCACACAGTTTTGGCGGAGAACAGACTTGCCAGCGCCATATTGGCTCCCTAAAGGGCCTATCCCACAGGCCAAAATACTACATTTTCGCAAATTTCTCGGCTCTTCGAGAATACTGTTTCTCTCCCATATGTTCAATTGATGCCTGCAATGTAGAGAACGCTCGGGAATAGTGGACATGACTCTTACAGCAGGCGTGGGAGAATTAGAAGGGGGGGAACACCGTCACAATATATATAATAAGTAATATATATATATATATCTATATATATATATTATATATTATTTATAT
>WNGS01119183.1:12800-25367 GCA_020271785.1 Procambarus virginalis
AACGGTCATACAGTCATACTGATAAGTTGTCAGTCATTATATCTGTCAGTTCATTAGACAGCGGTTTAGACTAAAACTATTGATGTGGCGTTATAATATATGTATTTGTTACATGATATTATGTTTAGGTGGTCTCAGTCTGGGGATTAGTGGCGGCTGAGCAGTTGTCATTTAACTGACTGACAGACTCTTTGGCGGCCGCCAGTGTTGAGTGTAAGTAAACCTGTCATGTTTGTTCCTTCCTCATCATTCATGGTGGTGGTGGTGCGGAGTTACTGTGCTCCACACTGTTGTGGTGCGGAGTTACTGTGCTCCACACTGTTGTGGTGCGGGGTTACTGTGCTCCACACTGTTGTGGTGCGGGGTTACTGTGCTCCACACTGTTGTGGTGCGGGGTTACTGTGCTCCACACTGTTGTGGTGCGGGTTACTGTGCTCCACACTGTTGTGGTGCAGGGTTACTGTGCTCCACACTGTTGTGGTGCGGGGTTACTGTGCTCCACACTGTTGTGGTGCAGGGTTACTGTGCTCCACACTGTTGTGGTGCGGGGTTACTGTGCTCCACACTGTTGTGGTGCAGGGTTACTGTGCTCCACACTGTTGTGGTGCGGGTTACTGTGCTCCACACTGTTGTGGTGCAGGGTTACTGTGCTCCACACTGTTGTGGTGCGGGGTTACTGTGCTCCACACTGTTGTGGTGCAGGGTTACTGTGCTCCACACTGTTGTGGTGCGGGGTTACTGTGCTCCACACTGTTGTGGTGTGGGGTTACTGTGCTCCACACTGTTGTGGTGCAGGGTTACTGTGCTCCACTGTTGTGGTGCGGGGGTTACTGTGCTCCACACTGTTGTGGTGCGGGGTTACTGTGCTCCACACTGTTGTGGTGCGGGGTTACTGTGCTCCACACTGTTGTGAGTGCGGGGTTACTGTGCTCCACACCGTTGTGGTGCGGGGTTACTGTGCTCCACACCGTTGTGGTGCGGGGTTACTGTGCTCCACACCGTTGTGGTGCGGGGTTACTGTGCTTCACACCGTTGTGGTGCAGGGTTACCGTGCTCCACACTGTTGTGGTGCGGGGTTACTGTGCTCCACACTGTTGTGGTGCGGGGTTACTGTGCTCCACACTGTTGTGGTGCGGGGTTACTGTGCTCCACACTGTTGTGGGGCAGGGTTACCGTGCTCCACACTGTTGTGGTGCGGGGTTACTGTGCTCCACACTGTTGTGGTGCGGGGTTACTGTGCTCCACACTGAGGCAAGGGTACGACACTGGGAGAATTAAAGTACCGCTGCCCTCGAAGTAGGAGTCAAGTTGGTGACCCTGTACGGGCACTTGAGAGCGGGCAACTGACACCCGGAGTAAGCCTTGAGCCTCGGGCCTGCGGTCACCCCAGTAACCCCAGTCAGGACTGGTAGTTACCTCACTCCCTGCGGGGGACAAGGCTGGCTTCGGTAAGGGAACTCGGCCCCGCAGGTCAACTGAGGTGCTCCTCAGAGGTGAAGAGGCACCTAAGGAGGGGGAGTAGGGACTCCTGCTGTTTCATGAGAAACAGTGTTGCCTCTTAGGGCAGCGGGCGCCTGACAGCTGGGTGGACAGTGCTTCGGATTCGTAGTCCTGAGGTTCCGGGTTCGATCCCCGGTGGAGGTAGAGACAAATGGGCTAAATGTTTCACCCTATGCCCCTGTTACCTAGCAGTAAATAGGTACCTGGGAGTTAGACAGCTGCTACGGGCTGCTTCCTGAGGGTGTGTAACAAAAAGGAGGCCTGGTCGAGGACCGGGCCGCAGGGATGCTAAGCCCGAAATCATCTCTAGACATCCTCTAGATACACTGCTGTATGTCACAGTTACACTGTACATCACTGTGGATATTGTCGGGTGTCTCTCTCTCTCAACAGTCACCACCAAGTAGTAGTAGTAGTGATAACTGTTACTGTAGCCCTGCGGGTCTTCACTCAATCCTCACGGCGCCACTGGTCGCCAGGAGGGTCTCCCAGTCTGCCTCCGGCCGGCCCCGTAGCCTGAAGACGAGTGGGAACACGATCTACTCTCTAGATCATGTGCCCGCCCGACAAAGGGCTCTACTGCTAACTGAAAGGTCGCCAACTGGTGTTTTCAGTGTCCAGTAACATGTCAGTGGAATTGTGGTAGTAGTGGCAGAGAGCACACTAATCAAATCTGGTAACAAGCAGGTATATGTCTCAAACACTCTCTCTTTATATGGACCCAATAGCACCAAGTAATGGAGGGATAACACAAACACGAAGGTGGTTTTGTAATTTACTTAAAATATTAAAGTATTATAACTCTGGATCAACAAGAAGGTAATGAAGTACATGGCAGCAAATCACTCCCTCTTCATAAACCTGGAACACTATGCGATGGCAATACTTCCACACCGCCGTACAATTCCCACGTTCCAAATTCAGTATTATCGAGCGTTTGGCAACTCGCGAGAGGCCACACCCCCTCACTATCGCTCACTATACCTGTTGTTTTGGCATGAAGCGCCTATTTCTTCAAATTCACAGTAAACCACTACACTGGCAATCAACACTGTAAATCACTACAATGGTAATAAACACAGTAGATCACTATACTGTCAATAAACACAGTAAATCACTATACTGTCAATAAACACAGTAAATCGCTATAATGGCAATAAACACAGTAAATCACTATACTGTCAATAAACACAGTAAATCACTATAATGGCAATAAACATAGTAAATCACTATACTGTCTATAAACACATGAATATACTATTCAATACTCCAGCATATATATAGATCACTTCATCAATATTAATAATAATGAGTCAATACTGGGCACACAGCCTTACACTAATAAATGGTACATTATATATATATATATATATTGTGACGGTAACGTGTTGGAAGTATGGTGTTCGGCAGTCTTCCACTGGCAGATGTTAATGCCAGGTCACACATAAAATAAAAAAAGGTAAAAAACAAAAGGGAAAAAAAAGTGACTGCTTGTTTGATAATTGATAAGGTAAGGGAAGAGACATGAAACACAATAATAAACAATGATATTTATTAACACTAAAAAACAAATTGAAATAAAGGCAATACCTTGGCTTAAGGGTGCAAGACAACAAGTGGAAAAATAACTGAACATAAAAATGAATTACGTTAAAGGGAGGAGAAATGACATACAATAATAAGTAAAAATAATAATAGTGCTGGGAATATATGCGCCAGCTATAAGCCTGTACTTGATCACACGAGGTGAGTCAAATAGGTGTTCATAGCATGAGAGCACGAGATATTCTGGCTGGAGAACTGCTCCAGCCGGTCCAGAACTGCTCGGTGGACGCGTACATCCACCGGAGTGGGGTGAAAACTGTCAGTCTGACAGGACCCCCGATTGCACGTCCGACCTCCTCGACGTATCGTGTCAAACTCCTGGCGCCACCGGGGCGCGATGTCTGGATCCCCTTGCTCTGGTGACGTCATATTTGCCAGGGGCGTTTCTCATTGGCTCCCTGTACTACGTCATCGTTCATGACCAATCTGGTGCCACTGACGTCATAACGTTTTGGCGGGAGAACGTAGGGGCCGGTGCCATCTTGGCATCCTAACGGGCCTAAGCCACTGGCAAAAACTCTTTTGCTAATTTCCCGCCAACGCCAGAACACTTCATGCTCCCACATATGTCAAATTGTTCCCCGGAACGTAGAGAACGTTCGGGTAAAGTGGATATGACTCTTACAGCTGGCGTGGGAGAAATATAAGGGGGGGAACACCGTCACAATATACACTGCTGTATGTCTCTGTTACACTGTACCTCTCTGTGGATATACACTGCTGTATGTCACTGTTAGACTGTACCTCTCTGTGGATATACACTGCTGAATGTCACTGTTACACTGTACCTCAATGGATGAAATAATAAGTTTTTCAATCGTTTATTCTGATAAATGACTCAAAAAAAACTCTTAATTTTTTAGGAAACTGTTCACTTCCTGCACACTGACACAGTCAGCCCAGAGAGTCTCCTTGTTCCCTGAGGGTAAAGTTGCCCAGCTCCATCCTGGGCGCTTGGGACCATGGCTCCTGGGACCATGGCTCCTGGGACCATGGCACCTGGGACCATGGCACCTGGGACCATGGTGCCTGGGACCATGGCACCTGGGACCATGGCACCTGGGACCACGGCACCTGGGACCACGGTACCTGGGACCATGGCACCTGGGACCACGGTACCTGGGACCATGGCACCTAGGACCATGGCACCTGGGACCACGGTACCTGGGACCATGGCACCTGGGACCATGGCACCTGGGACCATGGCACCTGGGACCACGGTACCTGGGACCATGGCACCTAGGACCATGGTACCTGGGACCACGGCACCTGGGACCACGGTACCTGGGACCATGGCACCTGGGACCATGGCACCAAGGCCCATGGCACCTGGGACCATGGCTCCTGGGACCATGGCACCTGGGACCACGGCACCTGGGACCATGGCTCCTGGGACCATGGCACCTGGGACCATGGCACCTGGGACCATGGCACCTGGGACCATGGCACCTGGGACCACGGCACCTGGGACCATGGCTCCTGGGACCATGGCACCTGGGACCATGGCTCCTGGGACCACGGCACCTGGGACCATGGCTCCTGGGACCATGGCACCTGGGACCATGGCTCCTGGGACCATGGTACCTGGGACCACGGCACCTGGGACCATGGCTCCTGGGACCATGGTACCTGGGACCACGGCACCTGGGACCATGGCTCCTGGGACCATGGCACCTGGGACCATGGCACCTGGGACCATGGCACCTGGGACCATGGCACCTGGGACCATGGCACCTGGGACCATGGCACCTGGGACCACGGCACCTGGGACCATGGCTCCTGGGACCATGGCACCTGGGACCATGGCTCCTGGGACCATGGCTCCTGGGACCATGGCACCTGGGACCATGGCTCCTGGGACCACGGTACCTGGGACCATGGTACCTGGGACCATGGCACCTGGGACCATGGCACCTGGGACCACGGCACCTGGGACCATGGCTCCTGGGACCATGGCACCTGGGACCATGGCTCCTGGGACCACGGTACCTGGGACCACGGCACCTGGGACCATGGCACCTGGGACCATGGCACCTGGGACCACGGCACCTGGGACCATGGCACCTGGGACCATGGCACCTGGGACCACGGCACCTGGGACCATGGTACCTGGGACCATGGCACCTGGGACCACGGCACCTGGGACCATGGCTCCTGGGACCATGGCACCTGGGACCATGGCACCTGGGACCACGGTACCTGGGACCACGGTACCTGGGACCAAGGCACCTGGGACCATGGCACCTGGACATTGGCACCGGGGGACCATGGCTCCTGGGACCATGGCACCTGGACCATGGCTCCTGGACCACGGTACCTGGGACCATGGCACCTGGGACCATGGCACCTGGGACCACGGCACCTGGGACCATGGCACCTGGGACCATGGCACCTGGGACCACGGCACCTGGGACCATGGTACCTGGGACCATGGCACCTGGGACCACGGCACCTGGGACCATGGCTCCTGGGACCATGGCACCTGGGACCATGGCACCTGGGACCACGGTACCTGGGACCACGGTACTTGGGACCATGGCACCTGGGACCATGGCACCTGGGACCATGGCACATGGGACCACGGTACCTGGGACCATGGCACCTGGGACCATGGCACCTGGACCACGGTACCTGGGACCATGGCTCCTGGGACCACGGTACCTGGGACCATGGCTCCTGGGACCACGGTACCTGGGACCATGGCACCTGGGACCACGGTACCTGGGACCATGGCACCTGGGACCACGGTACCTGGGACCATGGCTCCTGGGACCACGGTACCTGGGACCATGGCTCCTGGGACCACGGTACCTGGGACCATGGCTCCTGGGACCACGGTACCTGGGACCATGGCTCCTGGGACCACGGTACCTGGGACCATGGCTCCTGGGACCATGGCGCCTGGGACCACGGCACCTGGGACCATGGCACCTGGGACCATGGCGCCTGGGACCACGGCACCTGGGACCATGGCGCCTGGGACCATGGCACCTGGGACCATGGCACCTGGGACCATGGCACCTGGGACCACGGTACCTGGGACCACGGCACCTGGGACCATGGTACCTGGGACCACGGTACCTGGGACCATGGCACCTGGGACTATGGTACCTGGGACCACGGTACCTGGGACCACGGTACCTGGGACCATGGTACCTGGGACCATGGTACCTGGGACCATGGTACCTGGGACCATGGTACCTGGGACCACGGCACCTGGGACCATGGTACCTGGGACCACGGTACCTGGGACCATGGCACCTGGGACCATGGTACCTGGGACCACGGTACCTGGGACCACGGTACCTGGGACCACGGTACCTGGGACCATGGCACCTGGGACCATGGCACCTGGGACCATGGTACCTGGGACCATCACACCAGGGACCATGGCACCTGGGACCATCACACCAGGGACCATGGCACCTGGGACCATGGCTCCTGGGACCACGGTACCTGGGACCATGGCTCCTGGGACCATGGCTCCTGGGACCATGGCACCTGGGACCATGGCTCCTGGGACCACGGTACCTGGGACCACGGTACCTGGGACCATGGCACCTGGGACCATGGCTCCTGGGACCATGGCACCTGGGACCATGGCACCTGGGACCATGGTACCTGGGACCATGGCTCCTGGGACCATGGCACCTGGGACCATGGCACCTGGGACCATGGCTCCTGGGACCACGGTACCTGGGACCATGGTACCTGGGACCATGGCTCCTGGGACCATGGCACCTGGGACCATGGCACCTGGGACCATGGTACCTGGGACCATGGCACCTGGGACCATGGCACCTGGGACCATGGCACCTGGGATCATGGCACCTGGGACCATGGCACCTGGGACCATGGCACCTGGGACCATGGCTCCTGGGACCATGGCACCTGGGACCATGGCACCTGGGACCATGGTACCTGGGACCATGGCTCCTGGGACCATGGCACCTGGGACCATGGCACCTGGGACCATGGTACCTGGGACCACGGTACCTGTGACCATGGTACCTGGGACCATGGTACCTGGGACCACGGTACCTGGGACCATGGTACCTGGGACCATGGTACCTGGGACCATGGCACCTGGGACCACGGCACCTGGGACCATGGCACCTGGGACCATGGCACCTGGGACCATGGCTCCTGGTACCACGGCACCTGGGACCACGGCACCTGGGACCATGGCACCTGGTACCATGGCTCCTGGTACCACGGCACCTGGTACCATGGCACCTGGTACCATGGCACCTGGGACCATGGCACCTGGTACCATGGCACCTGGTACCATGGCACCTGGTACCATGGCTCCTGGTACCATGGCACCTGGTACCATGGCACCTGGTACCATGGCTCCTGGTACCATGGCACCTGGGACCATGGCACCTGGTACCATGGCACCTGGTACCATGGCACCTGGTACCATGGCTCCTGGTACCATGGCACCTGGTACCATGGCACCTGGTACCATGGCTCCTGGTACCATGGCTCCTGGTACCACGGCTCCTGGTACCATGGCTCCTGGTACCACGGCTCCTGGTACCATGGCACCTGGGACCATGGCTCCTGGGACCATGGCTCCTGGGACTACGGCACCTGGAACTACGGCACCTGGGACCATGGCTCCTGGGACCACGGCACCTGGACCATGGCTCCTGGGACCACGGCACCTGGGACCACGGCACCTGGGACCATGGCTCCTGGGACCACGGCACCTGGGACCATGGCTCCTGGGACCACGGCACCTGGGACCACGGCACCTGGGACCACGGCACCTGGGACCACGGCACCTGGGACCACGGCACCTGGGACCACGGCACCTGGGACCACGGCACCTGGGACCACGGCACCTGGGACTACGGCACCTGGGACCATGGCTCCTGGGACCATGGCTCCTGGGACTACGGCACCTGGGACCACGGCACCTGGGACCATGGCACCTGGGACCATGGCACCTGGGACCACGGCACCTGGGACCATGGCTCCTGGGACCATGGCTCCTGGTAACCATGGCTCCTGGGACCATGGCTCCTGGTAACCATGGCTCCTGGGACCATGGCTCCTGGGACCACGGCACCTGGGACCATGGCACCTGGGACCATGGCTCCTGGGACCATGGCTCCTGGGACCATGGCTCCTGGGACCACGGCACCTGGGACCACGGCACCTGGGACCATGGCTCCTGGGACTCTTGGACCTGGGACCATGGCTCCTGGGACCACGGCACCTGGGACCATGGCTCCTGGGACCACGGCACCTGGGATCATGGCTCCTGGGACCATGGCACCTGGGACCATGGCTCCTGGGACTCTTGGACCTGGGACCATGGCTCCTGGGACCACGGCACCTGGGACCATGGCTCCTGGGACCACGGCACCTGGGATCATGGCTCCTGGGACCACGGCACCTGGGACCATGGCTCCTGGGACCATGGCACCTGGGACCATGGCACCTGGGACCACGGCATCTGGGACCATGGCTCCTGGGACCATGGCACCTAGGACCATGGCACCTAGGACCATGGCACCTAGGACCACGGATCCTGGGACCATGGCACCTGGCACCACGGCTCTTGGGACCATGGCGCCTGGGACCATGGCGCCTGGTACCACGGCATCTGGGACCATGGCTCCTGGGACCATGGCTCCTGGGACCATGGCACCTAGGACCATGGCACCTAGGACCACGGATCCTGGGACCATGGCACCTGGGACCATGTCACCTAGGACCACTGCTCCTGGGACCATGGCACCTAGGACCACGGCTCCTGGGACCATGGCACCTGGACCACGGCTCCTGGGACCTTGGCTCCTGGGACCATGGCACCTGGACCATGGCACCTGGGACCACGGCATCAGGGACCATGGCTCCTGGGACCATGGCACCTGGGACCATGGTACCTGGGACCACGGCACCTGGGACCATGGCTCCTGGGACCATGGTACCTGGGACCACGGCACCTGGGACCATGGCTCCTGGGACCATGGCACCTGGGACCATGGCACCTGGGACCATGGCACCTGGGACCATGGCACCTGGGACCATGGCACCTGGGACCATGGCACCTGGGACCACGGCACCTGGACCATGGCTCCTGGGACCATGGCACCTGGGACCATGGCTCCTGGGACCATGGCTCCTGGGACCATGGCACCTGGGACCATGGCTCCTGGGACCACGGTACCTGGGACCATGGTACCTGGGACCATGGCACCTGGGACCATGGCACCTGGGACCACGGCACCTGGGACCATGGCTCCTGGGACCACGGCATCAGGGAACTTGGCTCCTGGGACCATGGCACCTAGGACCATGGCACCTAGGACCACGGCGCCTGGGACCTTGGCTCCTGGGACCATGGCGCCTGGGACCATGGCTCCTGGGACCATGGCGCCTGGGACCACGGCTCCTGGGACCACGGCTCCTGGGACCATGGCGCCTGGGACCATGGCGCCTGGGACCATGG
Source organism: Procambarus virginalis (assembly GCA_020271785.1). Lineage (NCBI taxonomy): Eukaryota > Metazoa > Arthropoda > Malacostraca > Decapoda > Cambaridae > Procambarus > Procambarus virginalis. The sequence goes on from WNGS01119183.1 coordinate 22,372, forward strand.
CGCCTGGGACCATGGCTCCTGGGACCATGGCTCCTGGGACCATTGCACCTGGTGGTGGCCAACTGTCCCGCTAGAGAGAGAGCCACCCGCCGGAGCAGACTTGGTCCCAGAATGTCAACACACTGGAAGCAGTCGTGTGTAAACTGTCACGTTGTGTCCAACTTGTACCCCGGGCCGCGTGGAGCCCCCGGGTACCCTGGGCCGCGTGGAGCCCCGGGTACCCCGGCCGCGTGGAGCCCCGGGTACCCTGGGCCGCGTGGAGCCCCCGGGTACCCTGGGCCGCGTGGAGCCCCCGGGTATCCTGGGCCGCGTGGAGCCCCCGGGTACCCTGGGCAGCGTGGAGCCCCCGGGTACCCTGGGCCGCGTGGAGCCCGGGTACCCGGGCCGCGTGGAGCCCCGGGTACCCTGGCCGCGTGGAGCCCCGGGTACCCGGGCCGCGTGGAGCCTCGGGTACCCCGGGCCGCGTGGAGCCTCGGGTACCCTGGGCCGCGTGGAGCCCCCGGGTACCCTGGGCCGCGTGGAGCCCCCGGGTACCCTGGGCCGCGTGGAGCCCCCGGGTACCCTGGGCCGCGTGGAGCCCCCGGGTACCCTGGGCCGCGTGGAGCCCCCGGGTACCCTGGGCAGCGTGGAGCCCCCGGGTACCCTGGGCCGCGTGGAGCCCCCGGGTACCCTGGGCCGCGTGGAGCCCCGGGTACCTGGGCCGCGTGGAGCCCCCGGGTACCCTGGGCCGCGTGGAGCCCCGGGTACCCTGGGCCGCGTGGAGCCCCGGGTACCCTGGGCCGCGTGGAGCCTCGGGTACCCTGGGCCGCGTGGAGCCCCGGGTACCCTGGGCCGCGTGGAGCCCCGGGTACCCTGGGCCGCGTGGAGCCCCGGGTACCCGGGCCGCGTGGAGCCCCGGGTACCCTGGGCCGCGTGGAGCCCCGGGTACCCCGGGCCGCGTGGAGCCTCGGGTACCCTGGGCCGCGTGGAGCCTCGGGTACCCTGGGCCGCGTGGAGCCTCGGGTACCCTGGGCCGCGTGGAGCCCCCGGGTACCCTGGCCGCGTGGAGCCCCCGGGTACCCTGGGCCGCGTGGAGCCCCCGGGTACCCTGGGCCGCGTGGAGCCCCCGGGTACCCTGGGCAGCGTGGAGCCCCCGGGTACCCTGGGCCGCGTGGAGCCCCCGGGTACCCTGGGCCGCGTGGAGCCCGGGTACCCTGGGCCGCGTGGAGCCCCCGGGTACCCTGGGCCGCGTGGAGCCCCGGGTACCCCGGGCCGCGTGGAGCCCCGGGTACCCCGGGCCGCGTGGAGCCCCGGGTACCCTGGGCCGCGTGGAGCCCCGGGTACCCTGGGCCGCGTGGAGCCCCGGGTACCCTGGGCCGCGTGGAGCCCCGGGTACCCTGGGCCGCGTGGAGCCTCGGGTACCCTGGGCCGCGTGGAGCCCCCGGTACTCCGGGCCCGCGTGGAGCCCCGGGTACCCTGGGCCGCGTGGAGCCCCGGGTACCCTGGGCCGCGTGGAGCCTCGGGTACCCTGGGCCGCGTGGAGCCCCGGGTACCCTGGGCCGCGTGGAGCCCCGGGTACCCCGGGCCGCGTGGAGCCCCCGGGTACCCCGGGCCGCGTGGAGCCCCCGGGTACCCCGGGCCGCGTGGAGCCCCGGGTACCCTGGGCCGCGTGGAGCCTCGGGTACCCTGGGCCGCGTGGATCTCCCGGGTACCCCGGGCCGCGTGGAGCCCCCGGGTACCCCGGGCCGCGTGGAGCCCCCGGGTACCCCGGGCCGCGTGGAGCACACAGGGAGACGCCGGTCTTCACAGGGCTGACAACGACCATCTCTGCTCACACTTCACCTCCCAGATCGAAGAGAATCAGGTATCGCCTCCACGGCCTCCCCGCGCCTCTGGGTACGAGTGCCTCACACACCAGCCACCACCTTCACCGCAGTTGTCCACCATGGGCTTTTAGAAGTACATCTGGAGCACAGGTAACATTACTCCTCGCTAATCACCTAAAAAAAATCTAAACATCGCCTTATATACCCCGGCAAAATTCCCTCCCAACACCGCGCTATGACCGCCAAAGTTCCCAGGTGATTGCATCATTACCGGCGCCACACCCGTCCGCCATGAATGAGCTACGAGCTCTTCTCACAGCGTTATCCTGCTAATAATAAACACGGAAAAAGTGGCGCGAATTGTGGTAACAAACAAAATCGTTCTGGAGGTTAGAGTTGAGTGGGTTGTAATGCGATAAAAAATTCTCCTGTAGAGAAGAGACAGTAGGGGCCGCGCCTTACTGAAGACAGGAAAAGGAAAAGCAGACGATGGAAGGGAGGGAGAATGGGAGAGATCAGACGGGGATGGGAAGAAAGAGATTTTTTGTTATTTTTTCTACCACAAACGTGGTCACACATTTACAATGCTAACCAGCATATATACATTTTCATCTGTCCTCCATAGACAGGGTGAGAGATTGTTAAACATATAGTTCAAGGGTTTATTGAACAATCAACCACAGAAGGTGATTGTAGTGCTTTTAAAATGCTAATCTAATCTAACCTAACCTAACCTAACTTAATGTGCATTTACAAAGGTGAAATGTAATTCTGATCAGCTTCCGCATATACTTTATACACATGATATTATATATAACACACACACACACACACACACACACACACACACACACACACACACACACACACACACACACACACACACAGAGGAGGTGTGGTGTGTGTCTATGAGGCCCTACAGGGCCTGTGGATAGTGCACAGAACTCGTAATTCTGTGGCGCGGGTTCGATTCCCGCACGGAGGCGAAACAAATGGGCAAAGTTTCTTTCACCCTGAATGCCCCTGTTACCTAGCTTAATTAGGTACCTGGGATTAGTCAGCTGTCACGGGCTGCTTCCTGGGGTGTGTGTGGGTGTGGGGGAAAAAAGTAGTTAGTAAACATTGATTGACAGTTGAGAGGTGGACCGAAAGAGCAAAGCTCAACACCCGCAAACACAACTATGTGAATAC
>WNGS01119198.1:0-12153 GCA_020271785.1 Procambarus virginalis
GGGTCCACGCAAAGTCCTGGACCCCATCATTTATTATTTTATATACCTATGTCCTACACATAAGACCAATGGTATTAACAATTTAAGACACCCGATCAGGGTGCGCAGAGTGTCATATGGCGCTTTTAGGAATAGGGAGCGATTCAAACTCTCTTGGGAATTCAGGGCTCACATCCTGTTTCTCAGAACTCCTGTAAACAGACACCAAGTTGAAAAAAAATTGTGAGCATCCGTGCTAGCTGTGAGAACCTTAGTATTGAGAGTAAGACCAAGGCTGGCGCATGCACTTGCAGCGCACAGCACCACTGTGCAGTTAGGGGCCACAGCACAACTTAGTAATGATCAATAAAATTGGTAACAAACTATTTTGCACTGATAGTTTCTTAGTATCCTGACTGTGATAAAGACTATGTACAGCATTCAGATATCAGTGAATACAATGCTAGTTATGATATTCACAGCATGAGGTACAGACACATCACCCAGCCATTGTTTCTGCATCTACGCATCATGAAATGACCTTATGTTCCTTCACAATACAGTGGTACCTCGGAACACGACTGTCCCTGTATGCGAGTTTTTCGGAAGACGAGCAGGATTTCCTCGGAAAATATGTCTTGGAACGCGAGGGTTACCTCGGGACGCGAGTTTGTTGATACGCGTTCAGGGCGACCTAGCGCGTGGTGGTTCGGCGATCGTCGCCCCTCGCCCCTCAGTTTACCATTGTCTCGCGCTCAGTGACTACCTCGCATCAATTCTTCTCGCGGATTTTCAGTGTTTTGTTGGATTTTTGGTGATTTGACTATACAATTTGTTATTATATATCTCACCATGGGTCCCAAGAAAGCCAGTGGTAAGGATAAAGGCCAGAAAGCCCATGTGAGGATGACAATAGAGGAGAAACAAGAGATAATTCGGAAGCATGAGAACGGTACACGTGTTGTTGAACTTTGTAGGCAGTACAACAAAGCCACATCAACAATATGCACTATACTTAAGAAGAAAAATGAGATTATGAGTGCTAAAGTGGCAAAAGGAGTAAGAACAATAACGAAACAAAGACCACAAATACTTGAAGAAGTGGAAAAGTTGTTATTAATTTGGATACACGACAAGGAGTTAAGGGGAGATAGTGTTTCGGAGGCCATTATTTGTGAGAAAGCCACGAAGACCTTCTAAAGAAAACCCCTGCAACGAGTGATGCAGAGACGAAAGAGTTTAAGGCAAGCAGGGGCTGGTTTGAAAAATTTAGAAGAAGTGGTATCCATAGTGTTACAAGGCATGGGGAGGCAGCCAGCTCAGACAAACCAGCCGCTGGACGATTTATTGAGGAATTTAAAGAGTTTGCAGAGGCTGAGGGATACCTACCGCAACAAGTGTTTAATTGTGACGAAACAGGACTGTTTTGGAAAAGAATGCCTAAGAGGACATACATTACCAAGGAGGAAAAATCCTTGCCCGGACACAAGCCTATGAAAGATAGGTTTACGCTTGTGCTGTGTTCAAATGCGAGTGGCGATTTGAAAATTAAACCCTTGCTAGTGTATCATTCTGAAAATCCAAGGGTTTTCAAACAGTATAAAGTGCAGAAAACCAAATGTGTGTGATGTGAAGGCTAATAAAAAAGCATGGGTGACTAGGCTTATTTTTTCGGAGTGGGTGAATGAAGTGCTGTGCCCTACCATAGAAAAATATCTGCAGGAGAAACATTTGCCACTCAAAGCCGTGCTTCTCCTCGACAATGCTCCTGCTCATCCTCGAGGCTTGGAAGATGATTTGTTGCCCAGATACAATAAATTCCTCACAGTTAAATTCCTTCCTCCTAACACCACTCCTCTAATTCAGCCTATGGACCAGAAAATCATAGCGAATTTTAAGAAACTTTATGAAAGGGCACTTTTCCGGAAATGTTTTGAAGTGACTGAAGCCACAAACCTCACCCTCAAAGAGTTCTGGAAACACCATTTTAACATTTGTAGTGCTTTAAAACTCGTTGACAAAGCCTGGCAAGAAGTGACTCAAAGAACCCTGATCTCTGGCTGGAGAAAATTGTGGCCTGAATGTGTGAGATAATTAGACTTTGAGGAGTTTGAGCCTGTAAATGATGCACCTATTGTTGAGGAAATTGTTACTCTAGGCCAGCAAATGGGCTTGGAATTGGATAGTGATGATGTGGAGGAGTTGGTGGAAGAACACAACGAAGAACTGACCACCGAAGAACTCCAAGCCCTTCAACAGGAACAGCAAGACGACGCAGCTGATGATTCTACAGTGGAGGAGGATGAGGCAGTAGCGAATGTCCCTTCTGCAGTAATTAAGAAGGTGTGTCAGATGTGGGAAGAGATTCAAACAATTGTTGAAAAGACTCACCCAGAGAAAGCTGTAGTAGGCCGTTGCCTTAATCTTTTCAATGACAATGTGATGCCTTACTACAGAGAGAGCTTGCGAAGAAGGGAAAAGCAAGCTTCCATGGACAGATATGTGGTGAGAAAATCGAGCAGTGAGCCTCAACCAGGACCTAGTGGCACTCAGATAAAACGTGCCAGGGAGAGCACACCAGAAAGGTCCTCACTGCCTGATGTGATAATGGAAGGGGACTCCCCTTCCAAACAGTAACTCCTCTCCTCCTCCCCCCTCCTCACCATCTTCCATACGCCTACAGCATTCAACAGCAAGGTAAGTAATAACTTGAACATAGTTTTGTAGGTTTATTTAGATGAATTAGGTATAAAAATTTAGTTTGATGTGGGGTTTTTGGGGTAGTCAGGAATGGATTAATTCATTTCCCCTTATTTCTTATGGGGAAATTAGCTTCGGAATACGAGTTTTCGGAATACGAGGCGTCTCCAGGAACCAATTAAACTCTTAAACTGAGGTATGCCTGTATAACCATGTGGAAATGGATTTCATATTCAAGATTTTGAGACAGAAATGTGATAATAATAGCAGTTTTGTAGCTAGTCATAGCGAGATGTGTAGAATATTGGAGGCATTGTCTTGCATCATATGACTGCTGGCATCATCTGGTTGTGTCTCCATGCTGTGTTTTGATTTCATCACAATACCCACCAGAACTGCTTATTAGTTTGTTATGGAGCATATTAATGTTGATTGTGAATATGTAGCGTAATAACAGCAAGAGCACGGTTTGGTTTACCTAGGAATATAATATATGTGTCCCCAAATATGAACCCCAGATTTTTTAGAACAGCAATGTTTCACATGTTTAACTATATAAATTCCACAAATTACACATTATTTAACCCTCAAACCGCTAGGGGCCCAAATGGAATTCACACCCACAGGCGCAACAAAAAAAAAAAATCCAAAAAATTCTTTCGTCTTATAGAAGTGTTTATTTTTGTTCCCTGATCACGGAAAAAATAACAAAAAAATCGTAGGTGGCATATTTTAGCCGCAGTAGGGTAGGGAAGTGTGGCAAAAAACCAGCGTTGAATGTAATGAAACGCCATTTTCTGGGTGAGCCCCGGAGGCTCCCTGGCTACCCTCCCTCCCGTCCGGTCGGCGGATTTTTCGCGTTGGTTGAAGCCTAGTTTCCGAACTGACGGCAGCCGGCGCGGTGAGGTCCGGGGCCCCCCCCTCCCCCTCCCGGGGAGGGGAGGGCTGCGCGGACAACCGGCGCGGCAGTAAAGTGATTGTTTGATTGTTTTCCTTGTGATTGTAGGGAGTTTTTCTACCTCTCTGTTCGGTTTGTTGTAGTTTTCTACCATGTGGGGTTTGTTTTGTTACGCCTACCTTTCTGGGTGCCTAACCCCGGTCGATGGCAGATAAGGAAAACCCCCAACTATATGGGGTTTTCCAGGGCCATTGCTCCCTGAAACCTCTCTGAAGGGGCCAGGTTCTGGCACTGGTCCCTGGTAGGTCTGAACTCCATAGCTAGTGTCCCGGTCTAACATAACATACATTAGCCCGATAAGCTCCAGGGAGCCTCCGGGGCTCACCCAGAAAATGGCGTTTCATTACATTCAACGCTGGTTTTCTGTGGGGAGCCCCTACGGCTCCCTGGAGCTAATTACCCAAAGAGAAGGAAAAAAACCAGCGTTGAATGTAATGAAACGCCATTTTCTGGGTGAGCCCCGGAGGCTCCCTGGAGCTTATCGGGCTAATGTATGTTATGTTAGACCGGGACACTAGCTATGGAGTTCAGACCTACCAGGGACCAGCGCCAGAACCTGGCCCCTTCAGAGAGGTTTCAGGGAGCAATGGCCCTGGAAAACCCCATATGGTTGGGGGTTTTCCTTATCTGCCATCGACCGGGGTTAGGCACCCAGAAAGGTAGGCGTAACAAAACAAACCCCACATGGTAGAAAACTACAACAAACCGAACAGAGAGGTAGAAAAACTCCCTACAATCACAAGGAAAACAATCAAACAATCACTTTACTGCCGCGCCGGTTGTCCGCGCAGCCCTCCCCTCCCCGGGAGGGGGAGGGGGGGGCCCCGGACCTCACCGCGCCGGCTGCCGTCAGTTCGGAAACTAGGCTTCAACCAACGCGAAAAATCCGCCGACCGGACGGGAGGGAGGGTAGCCAGGGAGCCTCCGGGGCTCACCCAGAAAATGGCGTTTCATTACATTCAACGCTGGTTTTCTGTGGGGAGCCCCTACGGCTCCCTGGAGCTAATTACCCAAAGAGAAGGAAAAAAGGGGACGTACCCGGGAGGCGGCGGCCACAAACTCCTCAACGCGAAGTCGAGACAACTGGCTGCAACCTGCGACCCAAAGCAACACAAGAACGCCGAGGAGCACGGACGTTCACCAAATAACGGGCGGCCAGGACCCTGTTCGATTCCAAAAACCACGCGCCCGAATATGTGCCCAAGACATATTACCAACACAGCAGCCAAAGCCGCAAACTTCCTAACGGCATGGGCACGAGGATAGACCGCAGGCTGGCTAGATTTAATAACCCTGCAGACAACCTGGGAGACCCGAACCCTGGAACAGGGAACGAGGGAAACTGGATCAACCCAAAGCGCATCCCCAGCCATACCGGCCGAAGCGCGCAAGCAACGGCGAAGTGCCGCAACTGGACACAACACATGATGCACCCCCGGCCGAACCAACCAAGCATCAATGACCCACGGACCCCTCCGGAAAGCAGCCGTCTCGTTCTTCGCCAGAAAAGAAGGCGAAGGCTGCAAACGGACAAACCTACCCCCAGGACCAAAAGAGCAGAAACCCCTGCGCCGGAGGAGGGCATGAAGCTCCCCTACCCGGCCCCCAGAGGCCAACGCCAACAAAAACAAAGCCTGGGAAAAATAATCAGGAACCGAAGGGGCCACCACAAACCGAGGAGAGGAAAGATAGAAGAGCACCCGGTCCAAGGACCAGGACGGCTCAGGAGGCGCATGAGCAGGCCGGAGGTGAAACATAGCACAGGAAAGCTTACTAAACGGGGCGGATGTAACGTCGACCCCGAAAGCTAGCTCGAGCAGCTCCGCCAGCGCCGCACGAGACGAGGCGACAGTATCAGGCATCAATCGACCGTCCTGAACAAGCCAAGAAAGAAAGGACAAAACCTGATCCGAAAGAAAGACAACCTACAAAGAGCCAGAAAATGGCGAAAAGAACGCCAGGAAATCCATACTGTCGCCGAAACGAAGCTCTCAGGTGGGACACCATCAACGAAGCCACCTGATCACCATAGAATTGGTGATACACCCGCGTCAAAAACCCCAGACGCGAAGAGCAGAGGAGAAGGTCGAACCAGCCCCGTACCAGAGCGGACCGACCTGCTGAAAGAGGCGGAGCCGCGGTAAACGTCCCGGGTTCGGGCACCGAGTCAACAGCACCGGAAACCAAAGCCGGGCCGGCCACCAATGGGCCACAAGGAGTACTCTCCCTGGGAATGTCTCCAAACGAACCAGAACCCGAAGCAACAGCTGGACCGGAGGGAAGAGGTACAGGGAACCCCCTTTAGACCAGTCCCGCCGAAAGGCATCCACCGCGAACGCTGCGCAGTCGGGGAAGGCGTCACATCGGGAGACGCCGAGACCACACCGACGCGAAGAGGTCCACATCTGGGAGACCGTACGTCTGGCAGATCCAACGAACGAGTCGTCGTCGACCGTCCACCCCGTGGAGAGGGGAGCGAGACAGACCGTCCGCCAGAACGTTGGACACTCCCCGGACGTGAACCACACGGAGAGCCAAACCCCGGGAATCCAGCAGACGAGCCACTCGCAGGGACCAATCCCAAGAGCTAAGGACTGAAGAGAACCCCCGCGGTTCAGGCAAGGAACCACTGGAGTACAGTCCAAACGGAGGTAAAGGGCGATCCCCGAGCGACCCGAATCCTCCGAAGCGCGAACCAGACAGCTGCGAACTCCCGAACCGTGCTGTGAGCCCGATGGAAGGACGAACCCCACCGTCCCTGGCCTGCCTGGTGAGCACTGGTCACAAAGCCCCAGCCAAGAGACGACGCGTCCGTGAACACAACGAGCGAGGGCTCGGGAAGGTGCCAAGGCACCGAACCCTGAAAAACCCCGAAGAGGAAGCCGGTGACGCAGCAACCGACAAAAGACCCCCGGAGGGAGAACCCAACGATCGCGAGAGAGGCGGAAAGGAAATCCCCGAAGGAACCAAAACAGACGCCGCAGCCAAACCCGACCCGGCGGGTAGACTAGCACGGCGAAGTTCAGACTCCCGCACAACCGCTCAAGCAACCGCTGAGCAACCCGAGACCGTCTCATGCACCGCCGAAGGCGGGACCACAGCTGCAGGAACACGTCTGGAGGGAAAGAATGAGTGGCCCAATAGCCCTAAACAAGGACCAGGCCCGAACCCGGGATGGAAACATATGGAAAAACCTCCCGATCACCAGGACACCAAACCCGGCGATCTGGAAGGAACCACACCCCTGGCGAGCAGACATGCGGACTGACTGGGAGCCCACACCAGCCAGACGTCGAGGTAGGCCATACACCGAATCTCAGACACAGACAGGGAACCAAGATCCGGGAAAGATGCAAAAATTTCAAAGTGCTCAGCACAAAATAGGGCAGGCAACAAAAGCAGCCAGCCGGAAGCCCCACCACCAACCGTGCCAGACCCAGAAAAACCTGGGAGGAACGCGCCAAGAGGTGACCTGGAGGTCCAGGGCCACCATCCAGGCACCCGGCCCCAACAGAAGCCGGACCCCAGAAGGAAGGGACGGACCGACCACGTCCAACGTACCCACGAAGATGACACGACGAAACGCAGGGGAAGAAGCCCCCCCGCCAGCTCTGAACCCCCCAAAAGGGGGAGAAGCCGTCACCGATGCCACCAGAGGCCGGAAGACGACGCAAAGCGCCCAACAGCAGGACCATGCGAGAGGCAATAGAGCAAGCTGCTCCCCCAGCACCCCGCCAACAGAGAAAAAAAAAAAAAAATATATAAATAAAAGTACACATACACATTATGCATATACATATACACAAACAAGATATGACATGTATACACATGCACACACACACACACAGCGTACACATGCACAAGCATACACCCAGGCATTAGGAAGCAATGTGGCGGAGGCTGACTCCCTACACAGTTTATAGTGTAGGGATGATAGAGCCCAACAGGCTCAGGAACCTGTACACCTGTCGAACGACGGTTGAGAGGTGGGACCAAAGAGCTAAAGCTCAACCCCCGCAAGCACAACGAGGCGAGTACATACAATGTAAATGTAAAGTACAAGTTGCCGACCAGTGGGCAGAGCACCACACCGGCTAGGCAAAGAAGGCACTAAACTGCATCAAAAGGCCCACCTCGACAGCAAAACCCCAAAGGCCCAGCACAACAACATGTGCCTAGACCCAAAAAGAGCAGTCTGCAAGCCAGGAAGACCCCGGAACCCCAGAAGGCAGAACCAGGTCACATGAGGAAACAAAGCCCCCTGAACCCACAAAAAGGGGGCCCAAGAGGAAGAAACCTCTGGAACGAAACCAAAGAACCCAAAGGAACCCAGAATCGAACCAGGGGGAAGCCAAACCACCACAATTGCCGGCGGAGAACACCACAAAAGGCAAGCGCAGCCCCCCTACAGAACCCTCTGGGAAACAGTCAGAACAGACCGAAAACCGAGGGACAAGGTGTGGGAGCAAGCCTAACAGCCAGAAACACTGAGCCCAAACCCATGGGCCCAGAAGCCCGGTGGAAATAAACACCCAAAGGAACAATAACGGGCAGAAAAAACCAGAAAAGCAAAAAAAAAAAACGACAACAGGAGAAGAAAACCCCCTGAAAAAAGGGTGAAAAACTCACCCCAGACGCTCGCTCGCACACCCAGGCGTATGTAAACAAACCGCAACGCCGCCCTGGTGGCCACGCCGGGAAACAGGCAGACGAAAATGGCCGCCAGCAGGGGCTGTGCTGGACGCTAAGAGACAAAACACGCCAGCAAAAGTGGGAAGCAAGCAGACTGGATGGGCTAAAAACTCCGCCCAAAAGCAGAAAAACCCCGGCAGGGGCAAACCGCCCCAGAACTGCTAGCAGGCATCCCCCACAGCCCCGGGAACCAGCAACAGAGGCCCCGGGGCAGAGCCGTCCTCCAAGCCCTCCGCCCTTAAAGAAAAGAAAGAGTCCATGGGAAAGGCAGCAAGAAACGGGCCGCTGGTAAGCCCCAGAAGCCTTGGCTGGAGGAACAGGCTCTAAAACCTCCGTCCCCCAACCCGAATGGGGCAGCCCCCGAAAACCGCCCGAGCCTCTGCCCCAACTAAACCCCGCCCCGACCCCGAAACCCGCAGACAGTCCGGAACCGGGAACAGGGAGGGAGGAGGGCGAACAGCACCGAACCAAAACGGGGCGGCCTCGGGGCATCCGAGTGGGAAACCAACCTAGCATGTTGCAGCAACCTAACCTAGCTTGCAACACGGATGCCGCCTGTACTCTGAATAGCAATAACATCAGGAGTACTGGAGAACAAGCAGAGAAACTCTCTCGCAAGACTCCGGGTCAAGGTGTCAGGGACCCAACAGGCAGCATGACGGAGGTAAATGGCGACTGTCACCTAGAGACAAAGGCACAGCAACCAACGATCCCGTACAAGACGGGTTGGTACCCGGAAGACACATGCAATGGTCTCCCGAGCCCAGACAGGGGTTTCCAGGGCCCGTAGGTTAGCAACTACGGGAAGCCCGGGCAAGGTGTTGCTAACCGGTTAAGAAACCCGAAAACAAGGGTAAAGATTAATACTGAAAACCCCCGGGACGTGTACAAGCACGGGGGCCTAGCAGAGGGCTGCCAAACACTACTAGTGGAACTATAGCCACACTATGCAGACCCCCACCAGGCAAGAAAATAAAAACAAAAGAAAAACCCCGCAAAAGTACACCGTCCCCAGAGGCAACAGGAACCGGCCGCCGCGTAGGTGGCAGGCAGCGCAACACCTTGGCGCCCTAACCAGCACAACACCAACTCCCTACCCAAGGCCAAACAAGGGCCCCAAGCCCCAGCTGGCCCCAAGGGCGAGGCAAATGCCGAGCAGCAAGAACCCCTACGGGAGCGGTTCCCGAACGCCCCAGAGAAGATAACCCTGACACGCAAGGGCAGTACTCACAGGGCGCCTAGGGAAGGGAACCCCTAGACTCATGCAGCCCCGGCACTGATGAAATACTCCTGGCCACCGCAAACCACAAAAACAGCAGAGAACGCCACACGAGGCAAACACCGCCAAGGAATTTGAGGCCAGAGAAGCGTGTATCCCGGTTGACACTAGCTTACGAACTGACGGCAGCCGGCGCGGTGAGGTCCGGGGCCCCCCCCTCCCCCTCCCGGGGAGGGGAGGGCTGCGCGGACAACCGGCGCGGCAGTAAAGTGATTGTTTGATTGTTTTCCTTGTGATTGTAGGGAGTTTTTCTACCTCTCTGTTCGGTTTGTTGTAGTTTTCTACCATGTGGGGTTTGTTTTGTTACGCCTACCTTTCTGGGTGCCTAACCCCGGTCGATGGCAGATAAGGAAAACCCCCAACCATATGGGGTTTTCCAGGGCCATTGCTCCCTGAAACCTCTCTGAAGGGGCCAGGTTCTGGCGCTGGTCCCTGGTAGGTCTGAACTCCATAGCTAGTGTCCCGGTCTAACATAACATACATTAGCCCGATAAGCTCCAGGGAGCCGTAGGGGCTCCCCACAGAAAAGGGGACGAACCCGGGAGGCGGCGGCCACAAACTCCTCAACGCGAAGTCGAGACAACTGGCTGCAACCTGCGACCCAAAGCAACACAAGAACGCCGAGGAGCAGGGACGTTCACCAAATAACGGGCGGCCAGGACCCTGTTCGATTCCAAAAACCACGCGTCCGAATATGTGCCCAAGACATATTACCAAACACAGCAGCCAAAGCCGCAAACTTCCTAACGTCATGGGCACGAGGATAGACCGCAGGCTGGCTAGATTTAATAACCCTGCGGACAACCTGGGAGACCCGAACCCTGGAACAGGGAACGAGGGAAACTGGATCAACCCAAAGCGCATCCCCAGCCACACCGGCCGAAGCGCGCAAGCAACGGCGAAGTGCCGCAACTGGACACAACACATGATGCACCCCCGGCCGAACCAACCAAGCATCAATGACCCATGGACCCCTCCGGAAAGCAGCCGTCTCGTTCTTCGCCAGAAAAGAAGGCGAAGGCTGCAAACGGACAAACCTACCCCCAGGACCAAAAGAGCAGAAACCCCTGCGCCGGAGGAGGGCATGAAGCTCCCCTACCCGGCCCCCAGAGGCCAACGCCAACAAAAACAAAGCCTTGGAAAAATAATCAGGAACCGAAGGGGCCACCACAAACCGAGGAGAGGAAAGATAGAAGAGTACCCGGTCCAAGGACCAGGACGGCTCAGGAGGCGCATGAGCAGGCCGGAGGTGAAACATAGCACAGGAAAGCTTACGAAACGGGGCGGATGTAATGTCGACCCCGAAAGCTAGCTTGAGCGGCTCCGCCAGCGCCGCACGAGACGAGGCGACAGTATCAGGCATCAATCGACCGTCCTGAACAAGCCAAGAAAGAAAGGACAAACAACTGATCCGAAAGAAAGACAACCTACAAAGAGCCAGAAAATGGCGAAAAGAACGCCAGGAAATCCATACTGTCGCCGAAACGAAGCTCTCAGGTGGGACACCATCAACGAAGCCACCTGATCACCATAGAATTGGTGATACACCCGCGTCAAAAAAGACCAGACGCGAAGAGCAGAGGAGAAGGTCGAACCAGCCCCGTACCAGATCGGACCGACCTGCTGAAAGAGGCGGAGCCGCGGGAAACGTCCCGGGTTCGGCACCGAGTCAACAGCACCGGAAACCAAAGCCGGGCCGGCCACCAATGGGCCACAAGGAGTACTCTCCCTGGGAATGTCTCCAAACGAACCAGAACCCGAAGCAACAGCTGGACCGGAGGAAGAGGTACAGGGAACCCCACCTAGACCAGTCCCGCCGAAAGGCATCCACCGCGAACGCTGCGCAGTCGGGGAAGGCGTCACATCGGGAGACGCCGAGACCACGCCGACGCGAAGAGGTCCACATCTGGGAGACCGTACGTCTGGCAGATCCAACGAACGAGTCGTCGTCGACCGTCCACCCCGTGGACAGGGGAGCGAGACAGACCGTCCGCCAGAACGTTGGACACTCCCCGGACGTGAACCGCACGGAGAGCCAAACCCCGGGAATCCAGCAGACGAACCACTCGCAGGGACCAACCCCAAGAGCTAAGGACTGAAGAGAACCCCCGCGGTTCAGGCAATGAACCACTGGAGTACAGTCCAAACGGAGGTAAAGGGCGATCCCCGAGCGACCCGAATCCTCCGAAGCGCAAACCAGACAGCTGCGAACTCCCGAACCGTGCTGTGAGCCCGATGGAAGGACGAACCCCACCGTCCCTCTCCTGCCTGGTGAGCACTGGTCACAAAGCCCCAGCCAAGAGACGACGCGTCCGTGAACACAACGAGCAAGGGCTCGGGAAGGCGCCAAGGCACCGAACCCTGAAAAACCCCGAAGAGGAAGCCGGTGACGCAGCAACCGACAAAAGACCCCCGGAGGGAGAACCCAACGATCGCGAGAGAGGCGGAAAGGAAATCCCCGAAGGAACCAAAACAGACGCCGCAGCCAAACCCGACCCGGCGGGTAGACTAGCACGGTGAAGTTCAGACTCCCGCACAACCGCTC
>WNGS01119211.1:6779-17503 GCA_020271785.1 Procambarus virginalis
AAATTTGCCAGTGCAGGCTACTAAACATATGGCCCTGTATGACTAACCATCCTGCGAGATGGTGACCTTTATTACACTGCTACCTTATTCAATCTTGTGTTGATGATATCCTCAAAATGCATCCGGAGTCTGCCAGTGCAGACTGCCTATCACATGCTTCTGTATGACTAAACCCATCCTGTGTGATGGGGATTTCTTAGCATCATCTAGTTAGCTTTTTGACACACTATACTCCCCTTCATATAGTCTAGGGCAGCTGCACTAATGCAGATGTACCTCATGTATTAATAAAAAAATAATATTCCCTGTGTGGGAGCGAATGGAGAGCACGTCTGCCCCCCTCCTCTGCTTCTTTACGACTGATGCGCCTAGGAGCTATGGGATTTGCCGACGGAGGATTTTCTGATGGCCTTCTGACTCGTATTTACCTATCAGGACTTACCTATCCGTGACAATGAGGCGGAGGTCTAGCTCCTTGGACCTTGTCTACAGCCTTGTAATACCCATTGTACTCGTTTTGTGAGAGCTCGTGATAATCGTTATAGCTGGTCAGCGTATTAATATCTGATATAAAAATTCTTACACTGATCGTTATATGTATATAAATATATTTCGCCCATTAAAGGAACCATAAATAAAATAAATAAATAACTTGCATAGTATTCACAAATTCCCTCTGGTTACCATCATGTCATGACCTTGACATGAGTATAAGACTATGCTCATGTCATGTGATATAATATCGTGTTATCAGCATACTTATGCCGGGTATAACAGTATACTATGTCATTGTATAATATCGTGACCTCCGTCTTAACAACAGTATCTTCATCAAATATTAAGTCATTATAATACAATGAACTTTCCAATACACTGGACTTTTCAATACTAAGTTCACCCCGATATACAAGACTCATCAATACACAGGATTCATCAATACACAGCATTCATCAATACACAGAGCTTGCCAAAGCACAAAACCTTCCAATTCACAAAACCTTCGTGTATACAAGATTTAGAAAAACACAGGATTTCTCCAATATACAGGATTCCCATTACACAGGACCTCCAATTACACGGAACTTGCCAAAGCATTAGATTTACAAATGTATAAGACTTCCCATTACACAGGACCTCCCAAAACATAGTCAATTGAACCTTGACTACTTTGATCAATAATAGTTAAGGGGAACAAATTTATCGATAGCATTTTTTCATGTATGTACAACACTAACATTTTCTGTTTGTTGGCAGGTGTCCAAACACACCCGAGGCAGGTGTGGGGCAAATGTTTAGCAAAAAACATTTGTTTAAGTAAAACGAGAATGAGAGATGTAGAGAGAGAGAAGGAAGGAATTATCAGGGGGAAAGCGCCAAGCCATTACGACTATATAGCACTGGGAAGGGGTCAGGATAAGGATTTGGGATGGACGGGGGAAGGAATGGTGCCCCAACCACTTGTGGACGGTCGGGGATTGAACGCCGACCTGCATGAAGCGAGACCGTCGCTCTACCGTCCAGCCCAAGTGGTTGGGTAAAGAGAGAGAGTGAGCTTGATGGGATGGCTTCAGTCTAAGCTCCACTTTATTACCTCCTGGGATGGTCCCAGCTTCGTCCCAGCTTTAAGTGCTCCTGGGATGGTCCCAACGTTGTCCCAGCGATCTCCGAATGGCTTCAAGGAAGTTCTAAGTACAATGCTCAAGGAATGACTTCAAGGAAGTTCAAGGTACAACACTCTCTGGGCTTTGATTCAGAGGATACAAAAAGTTCACATATTACAAAAAGTAACAGCCATCAAGGACTATCTCCAAAGAGAAATATCTGTATTAATTATTGTCATGAATTGTTTTGCATGAGACAAGAGTTATAACACTGGATTCAACAGCTGTCCTTGACCCCATTCCCTTCACAAGACGAGTTCTTTGACCTAAACACGAACAGCATCGATAACAGACTCTATTCCTCAACCCAGTAGCAGGTAACCTGCTATGAAATAAAAGATACAATTTCGTCACTGTCATGAACCAGGAATGTTCTCTGGCGTATCGAGGTCTTGTGACTGATAAACGGAGAACTTTACCCAAGCTGTGATCCACCACAGTCACCAAACATCCGGGTGAATATTTACTGCAAGGTGAACAGAGGCTTCAAGTGTAAAAGTTAATGAGCCCGACAGGTCTTACCTTGTTCCAGGAATCGAACGCGGGTCGATTTGATTATGAGGCAGCTATACCACCGCGCCACACACTGAAAATGTCCGAATCGTCATTTATAATACAATGTAAAACGGCAAATCCACTCAAACTCTCTCAGGTCAAAAGGAATGTTTGCACTTCCTCTCAAATTAAAGTACACTTTCTTGTCTCCTGGCCACACCAAGCATAATTTTTAGGTTTTCTCGCTCAATACCACTTTTAAAAGTTTAAGTTGGTGAGATCTTGTTCAGGTACTTGTCAAGGTACTTATCATGTCTTTGTCCACGACAAGTATCACCGACAGCTGTCACTTGTGCTGTGTCGAACAACATATCATTTCTGCGTGGCGACTATTTGTTCACTGTGGCTGTGAACAGGTCCAAGAGACTGCTAAAAAAAACAGGTGTTGGAGACTTGTATATACCCGTGAACAGATGTGAGAGAGTCCTATATGCCAGCGAACAGGTGTGGGAGCAGTATAAGTACGAGGAATGCAGCTGTAACCTGACTTCTTGTACAGCTGGAGGACTGCTGGACTGCCATGGCTGAAAAAAAAGATCAAGCGCCTTGTTATATTAGGAAATTTCATCTTTGTAATACCTTTCATGGAAATCCATAGCAATAACGAGGCACTATTGACACCGTTAATCAACTATTGGCGTTGAATTATTCACCAGCGATATTGTAAACAACATTACCATGACATGAGACTCAAGACCTGAGTCTTGTGAAGACTCTCTCCAGGACCTCATAAATCCTTGACTCATTGGAGACAGAACTGTGAATTCCCGAAGGGCGAAAAGACTCACTTTTTCTGGTGGAGAATAAGAAGCTGTCAGACTCAGCTGACCAGCCGTACTTGTTCCTGACCCTGACGATGGCGATGTAGTCTGTGGCGACCTGGAGAGGGTCGAGTGTGTAAGCCAGGGCATGATGTGAGTCCTGGGTCACGACCTCCTTGTCGACAGGACGCGACACGCTCTCCCACGAGTCCGTCATCACTACATTGTGGTTTTTCTGCTAGAGGGAAAGACATAGGCTGATTGTGTTCACTAGGATGGGAGGCCAGCTGTCATATGCAACGGTGTTAAGCTGATATATCGCGAGAAAGCCTTAAGCCAGTATAACTACTTAGCATGTTGACCAGACCACACACTAGAAGGTGAAGGGACGACGACGTTTCGATCCGTTCTGGATTCATTCACAATCGACTTGAGAATGGTCCAGGACGGACCGAAACGTCGTCGTCCCTTAACCTTCTAGTGTGTGGTCTGGTCAACATACTTTAGCCACGTTATTGTGACTCATCGCCTGCAACTACTTAGCACTTGGAAAGGGATAGGCTTAAGAGCCGAGACATTAGGACAGAGTTAAGAAACGGTTCTCAACAACTTAGGCAGTGAGGATCGAACTCTGACCCTGCAAAAAGCCAGGCTTTTGCTTTACCAACGAGTCCAAATTAAAAGACAGTGATTTTCTAATGTGTTCTTGTTAATTCACTATTTTTAAATATACTGTATTATGAATGCATTCAATAGGATTTATATTGTATTTTTATTATAAAAGAGGATATGAGAATAATGTGGTCTGAGAACATTAATCTTTTAAAATGCAAATTGCATTACGAAGGTTGCATTTGTAGTGCAACAGGTTCAAATACAAGTATATTTCATGAAATATTCTTTGGCAATTATTGATTTAAATATGAGGTATACATACATGCACAAAATTCTTTCTACTATCTCAAGGATTCATAAATAAGTTTGATAAATAGTTTCCATTGTTAAAAGTGGTTGGGTCCCGTTTCTTCGTTTCGTCCAATCCTAAATTCAAGTCTTCATATTTCTTTCAAGTGCCCTATAATCGTACTGGCTTAGCATTGTCTCATCATTACTTACGGACTAGTTGGGTTTTTAAATTTCCTCTTTCTACGAATAGTTCAACTAATATTTCTTATAACAACAAATCTAGCTTATCCTCGTGTTATATATAAGTCTTGTCGTCTGCATTATTTGCTTATTCCGTCATGAAGTAAGACTTGTAAGTTTCTAGGTGATCAAACAACACCATTCACTCCTTACAACGGTTAGTAACAGTCATTACCACTCTCAGACATTGCTTGTGTCTTCAAATACCACAGCCCTGTGTTCATTAACTTCAGATTCAATTTGTGGTCATGCAAAATAGATATAGGAGTAGCCTCGTCTGTGGGGACCCTCTGTAGTTGGACCAGACCACACACTAGAAGGTGAAGGGACGACGACGTTTCGGTCCGTCCTGGACCATTCTCAAGTCGACTATGTCTTCCATTCTAGACCCACCCTCTGTGGGTCTAAAATGGAAGGGTTGCTACTCTGAACGTAGCATTAAAACCGATTGAAAGAAACGACTTACCTGCCACGTATCTTGTTGGGTCCTGCGGTATCTGATAAGGAACTCTGTGATGGGATAGTAACTCTCCGTTTCCCAGGTGAGTGTGTACCTGTCGCTCTCCCCACCGTTGGGGCTGCTAGTGACCTGGGGAGGCTTGGGCAGACCTGCAGGGGGAAGTGTTGGAAGGTTTTAATAGTGTCAGATTCAGGGAGGAGACATTGGAAGGTTTTAATAGTGTCAGATTCAGGGAGGAGACGTTGAAAGGTTTTAATAGTGTCAGATTCAGGGTGGAGACATTGAAAGCTGTTGCAGATGAATGGGGATTATGAGTGTTTCAATAGTGACAGCACAGAAGAGTATGCTTGAAATTAATTAAAAGGTCAAGATTTTGAAATTGGAAAATGCAAGGCCACTTGAGATGATTAAATTGCATTTTGAGTCAGGAGACATTTAGACCAAGAAGATAACACAAGATAACCCGTCCTCCTAAGGTTCCCCCAACGTCAAGAAACTGTCCTACTAAAGTGCCATTATCCTAACCCACCAGAGGACCCAAAACAGAAAACGAGACAGAATGTCAATTTCGTCAGCCGCTACCATTTCCAAGCACGACGAGTTTTGGCCTCAGGTGGAATATATATCAAAATACGACGTTTTATTAAGAGGACGAATTTAGACAGAAATACTCACTCGTCATCTGTATATGAGCAGTTTTCTGCCCTTGAGAATTCTCAGCAATACACACGTATGTTCCAACGTCTTCCTCCTTGACGGGGTCGATAGTGAGAGTGTGGCGATGGGCGAAATAATTCTGGCTGAGGTGGGTGTGGTGGGTGGTGCGGGTGTGGACCTCCTGCTGCGGTAGGTGGAGTTGGGTGTCCATGATGGTGTCTGGTAGAGGGCGGCCATTGTGGGTCCAGACCACGTCTGGTGGTGGGCGGCCATGGACCACACACACCAGCTCCACCTTGTCCCCCTCTCCGGTCCTCACAATGGTCTGCAGAGAGAGAGAGAGAGAGAGTGAGAGAGAAAGAGAGCGAGAGAGAGAGAGGAGAGAGAGCGAGAGAGAGAGAGGAGAGAGAGCGAGAGAGAGAGAGGAGAGGAGAGAGAGATAGGGACACGGTTTAGTATTTCGACAATGATAGTACAAGCTTATCTTCCACGTGTGTCCGGAATTAATAGAACCTTTAACATTATTCTCTTCAATCAATACGACCTGAGTACATTTGACTCACCTGATCACCTGGTCTGTAGTGACCTTCGGGAGGTACCAGGGGAGGACTTACCTGTTCCGCAGTGACCTCTGGCGGGTATTCGACGGTGAGTGACATGGCGGCGGAGGCGGGTTCACCGATGCCGTTGTCAGCGGTACAAAGGTACGTTCCTTCCATGTGGCGGTCCACCGCCTCCAGGGCCAGCCTCTCCCCCTGTCAGGGCAGGTCAGAGCAGGTCAGGGAAGGTTGGAGCAGGTCAGGGTAGGACAGGGATGGTCAGGGCAGGTCAGAGCAGGTCAGGGCAGGTCAGAGCAGGTCAGGGATGGTCAGAGCAGGTCCGGGCAGGTCAGGGCAGATCAGAGCAGGTCAGGGCAGGTCAGAGCAGGTCAGAACAGGTCAGGGCAGGTCAGGAAAGGTAAGGAAATGTCAGGAAAGGTCAGAGAAGGTCAGGAAAGGCCAAGAAAGATCAGGGCAGGTCAGGGCAGGTCAGGGAAGGTCACGGGTATATTCAGGGACGCCAACATGTGTAATGGGAATGTTAAAAACAGGAGAGGAATGAAAGTAGACGAGCAGTCTATCCTAAAATATTACATTCCCATGAAATTGGTTCATGTAAAAGCTACTTATAAAGTGGTTGACTATTTATTGAACTTTTATGGATTAAAAATATAAGTCTCACCCTTAGGGAGAGATTTTTTTAGTCTTATTTTCAACCCTTTCGAGTGTGAAATAATTTCATGCAATCATTATTGCTGTAAAGTCAACTTTATTATAAGTCTTCGTTGCTAAACTACTTGGAGCGCCTTTGGGTCGCAACACAACTAATGCAATCCCTAATGGATGATGTAGTTTAGCGTAATTGCAATGTTCAAATGTTTACCAGATAAAATTACCAGATTTGTCATAGGGGTCACTTTGGTACCGAGTCAGGTGGCATTCATTTCATTATTGCCAGCCTCGGCAGACCCATTTGAGACATACTCAAAAGGAATTGCTGTTAAAATTAAGTGTAACGTATATATATGTTGACCAAACCACACACTAGAAGGTGAAGGGACGACGACGTTTCGGTCCGTCCTGGACCATTCTCAAGTCGATTAGTCCAGGACGGACCGAAACATCGTCGTCTCTTCAACTTTACATGCGCAATATTAATTTGAGTGAATAAAAAAACACGATTATAATCCATACAAATGAATAAGGTTGATTCAGACGCTTGTGATGAATAGCAAAGGAGAAGATTTGATGAATAATTCAGGTTACGAATTAAGACTTATATTCTGACTGTCTCCACCGACCTGTTGACTGGGGCGGCCTGAGGGTAGTGGACCTTCCTGGCGAGACCAGCGGATGATGGGTTCTGGATTACCATGCGCCTTGCACTCCAGGTTCACGCTGTGTCCCTTAGCGACCCTTTGCTCGGGCGGCACCAAGGATCTGACAGAGGGCGCGTACTGGACATCCAGGATATGCCTAAGCTGAAGAGGCGGCTCCAAGTCGAACTGACAGATGAAGGTACCGGCGTCTCTGGGTCGCGTGTGGGAGATGGTGAGTCTGGAACCGTCGACAGCCATCCTGGGGTCTGGAATCACCTTATCGGTGCCCACTGATAGCAGTTTCTCGCTGCCACCGTTAGCTGGTACCTTCTTGATGATCAACCTGTTTCGCCCGCCTGAGGAACCAAGTGATTGATGACGATTAAGCCTCCCAAGAGGTGGCATGGGCATGAATAACCCGTAAATCAGAAACCCAAGTGATGCTTAAATCTGATATATATGCAAATCACATAATTAAATTGAGCCCAAAGACTTAAAATATACGAGATGCAAAACACTAATATTCTCAATCTTCAAATTCTCAAACAAAGTGAATATTATGCCATTACTGTTGAATCTCTGTAATTAAACACAGGCTGAACCGGTTGTGCCTGTGTATGTAAAGACAATTAAGTCAGCATGTCAAGAAAGCAAAAACTGAACGATTGAGCAAACACAACATGGAGTTACTGTTCATTTATCAAGTTACTGAGAGAACTACGGGCTCACCATAGCCCGTGCTACTTGGAACTTTTTATTCCAGGTAGCGAATCTTTAACAACAACAACAACAACAAGGTACTGAGAACTAAACTAATTGGAAATATTAATGATATATTTAGAATATCATTCTATCAGTGAATTAGCATGTAATATTGCGGTAAATGAGACGGATACTGACCATAAAATTTTGTTTGAAATAAATTTGTGTGAATTCCATTTCATGTTTGGAGTTGCAAAGCATGCCTTTGTAAATCAATTGGCCAATGAGATTTGCAAGAAATATAATATTAAACTATCTAATTCAATTATTTATGGCATACAAATTAAATTCACTAATTTGAGACTTGCAACATTAAAAGTTCTGTCAACTTTTGTAATAATGAGTATTCATATGAGCAGAAAAGTAGTCGAATGAGTTAAATACTACAAAGGTAATAAAAAGTGACTTAGTGACTTAAATTGCTAATCAGAAAAGCGAAGGTAAATGTGCAATAGAATAACATAGCATCCAAAGCCAAGGAACAACCTAGACTATACCGACGTCAAGAGGAAAAATATGTGTAATTAACCATGTAATCAGAGTACATAAAAAATATAGAGCTAAATGAACCGGCTAATAGGTCTCTATTAACCCACCCTGAGGCTGCCCGTACATGTGACCCATATACATATATATATATATGTGGCTTATATACATATATGGGATGCTCTCGGACGTAAGTTCAAACCCTCGTCACAACCCTTGTGGATTTGTTTATTTACCTCTATTGACCTTTCCAGGTGTACGATAACGAGTCCAGACAGTCCTATACAACACAATAAAGTACACACACGCTTTCCACCTCGTTATCCAAGGCAGCGAGATATCAGTAATCAAATTCAAGACACCATTTATCTTTTTTAATTAAAAGATGTTGTATATTTATCTTTAAAAAGTAGCTATCATGAATTGATTATTATTTCTAGGTAGGAAACAGCTTAAGGTAAGGTAATTATCAGGGGAGAGCACCAAGCCATTACGACTATATAGCACTGGGAATGGCTCAGGATAAGGATTGGGGATGGGACGGAGGGAAAGGAATGGTGTCCAACCCCTTGGACGGTCGGGGATTGAACGCCGACCTGCATGAAGCGAGACTGTCGCTCTACCGTCCAGTCCAAGTGGGAAACAGCTTAGATAATAAGAGTGTTAGTAAGAAATGAAGATACACATACAAAAATCACAATAACTTGACATATCAATTAAACAAATCCACAAGGGCCTTGATAAGGATTCGAACTTATGTCCTGGGGTGTTCCCAGACACGCTCTAATCTACCGCACCACAACATGCTGGAGACAGCAGGAGAGCTAGGACTTTGTGGAATAGTTCAAGACGCTAGGAAGTCAAGATGTGACTTACTTGGCGTCTCCACGTCACAGGGGATGATGACGGACTGCCCCACCTCCACAGTGAAGGTCTGCGGCCGAGCTGAGAAGGCCGGGGGTTCGACACCGGAGTCTTGGTAGTAGTAGTAGTCGGCAGCTGAGTACTCCAAGTCTCCCTTGAAGCTTCCATGGAGTACCCTGAGAATAACCCCAGAAATTTGTTTTTCCTGTTGGGTATATTATATAATATATATATATATATATATATATATATATATATATATATATATATATATATATATATATATATGTTGTACCTAGTAGCCAGAACGTCGTACTCGGCCTACTAAGCAAGGCACAATTTGCCTAATAAGCCAAATTTTCCTGAATTTATATATTTTTCTAATTTTTTTCTTATGAAATGGTAAATCTGCCCATTTCATTATGTATAAGTTAATTTGTTTAAATTTGAGTTAAAACTAACGTAGATATATGACCGAACCTAACCAACCCTACCTAACCTAACCTAACCTAACCTAACCTAAATTAACGCAACTACGTCAGTAATTTATGTTCTTAATATAATATAATAATAATATAAAATAAACTAACTGAAACAATTTATTGAAAATAAAGAAAATCACTCGGCCTGTTAGGCAAATCGGGCCTTGCATAGTAGGCCGAGAAGTGCGTTCTGGCTACTATGTACGACATATATATATATATATATATATATATATATATATATATAATATATATATATATATATAATATATATATATATATATATATATATATATATGTGCTATGAATGTTCACAAACTTATAAAAATAATTACCACCTATTATTATAGTGTTAAAAAATCCTATAAATAAGATCTCCACGCAGCCTCGACACTCCCAAAGACGGAAGCAGTGAGCTTGCACTAGCCGTTGCATCTTGCAACATTGCTCTCCCTATCAGGATTACAATCCTTTGTAGCGTGGGAGATGCCATCATTTCCCCCAACACCACTCTCCCTCTCAGTCTCTCTCCCTCTCTCACTCTCTCCCTCTCTCACTCTCTCCCTCTCTCACTCTCTCCCTCTCTCACTCTCTCTCTCCCAGCCACTACTACAAAGCAAGTGTAGCCGGTATAGATATTGACCTCCTATCGTGCAAGGTGCATGTGTGAGTGCCTGTTGCAATAGTGACACCGTGGATGGCCCTGTGAGAGTGCACATCCTGTTGCAAAATGCAAGTGTGTTGACCATCACGCCAGCAGGATATCAGAGCATGATGAGACACGTTTGCAACGGGTATTCATTTCGTGAGAAGCCGAATGTATTTCTCACTTGTTAAGCGCAGCGGTATGAGATATGAAAGTAGCACAGTACAGTGGTATGACAAGGAATAATTAAGTTAGAACTTGGAAGAGATAGGACACAGCAGAGATAGGACATAGCAACGATAGGGCACAGCAGAGATAGGACATAGCAACGATAGGGCACAGCAAAGATAGGACATAGCAACGATAGGGCACAGCAAAGATAGGAC
>WNGS01119219.1:0-10529 GCA_020271785.1 Procambarus virginalis
TATTTCATCGAAGGCTTAATTACTAATATGTATTTCATTTGTTTACAGATGCCTTAATCTGACAATTTATTAATATAAAAGGATGTCTGCTTTTAAATTAGTGATTTAAAAAATTTGATGTAAAGTCCTTTGTTTGAATATTGTTTAATTGATAAGTATATTTATGATCATTATTGGCCTGTATTAGAGGTGTAGGAGTAACCTATATGGTTTGATTCGTCGTTTAATGTCTTGTTCTGATGGATGTGAATGATGTTTAATTATTATTTATTAGGCTCTATTATTAGTTCAAATTACTGGTATTTATAGATAGAATGATGTGCAATAGATGGTCTATTAAAACATGTTATTATTTGTTATTATTACTTACAATTGTCTCAACATTCCAATTTACTGTCCCTTGCTGTAAGTGTGTTTTTTAATTAGCACATAAATGATCTTCACGTAACATGGTTTATTTACCCCATGACAATGCTTCAGTATTTGTAAAGTTATAATTCCCGGTTATTAAGGTAATTAGAGAAATAACAAACCCTGAATGTATGAACGTTAAAAGCATTTCGGTATGTGCAAAATATTCTTGTCTTACAAGAACACTGGTTTACATCTTTGAATTTCAAAACCACTTCAAATTTATTGATAGTTCTTTTTCCACTGGCAGTATTGACATGTCTATTGACTGGTCAGGTCCTGGAAGACCCTATGGTGCTGCTGCTATCCTGGGCATAACAATATGCAATGTAAAGTTGAGGTTGTCAATATTGTATCAGGGCTCACTCCTGCTATACTTGTGTCCTATAGTTATCTGGAGATGATTTCGGGGCTTATCATTCCCCACGGCCCGGTCCTTGACCAGGCCTCTTTTTTTTTTGGTTACACAATCCCAAGAAAGCAGCCTGTAGCAGCTGTCTATTTCTCAGGTACATATTTAGTGCTAGGTGAACAGACACATCAGGATGAAAGAAACTGCCCATTTGTTTCCGCCTCCACCAAGGATCGAACCCAGAACCTCAGGACTACGAATCCAATGCGCTGTTCACTCAGCTGTCAGGCCCCTTTGCTCAGGGTCCTGAAAGGTGCTCAGCAGTATTTGATTATGTGTGTGTGTGTATATGCATGGTTTCCACAAGCAATATCAACTGTGCAGATGAGTATGGAAATGTACGATCAGAAATATATCAATTGACTAATTTGTATCATAATGCTGAACTCATGGATGGTAGGTGATTTTTAACACTGATTTTACCCGCTAAGATGTGTACTTAAATTTGTTTAATGCATTCATGGATGCTGAAAATTTACATAATCCTGCTATTAATGATTAATATAATATTAACTTTAGCTTTATGTCATGAGATAGGAATGGAAGATCTCATATTGATCATTTTCTTATTGATGATATAACTGGTCACACGTTTAAGTATAAGGCTGTCAATGATTTGATTTTTGATCGATTGTTGCCGCCGAAGGCGGCTAGCTTATTGTGCACCCCATACTCATCCTGTGAGCCCTAGCGCAAAAGCATTACAGAGGGCACAAAAGGTCTTTATCAGACCTCATCTTAGATTATTACATTAACACTTACATCTATCCTTCACACCTTATAGTTACAATGTCAGCTAGTTACAGAGTAAGTGCTATTTCAAGAGCTACATATTTACAGTAAGTCATCATACATTAATGGTAGGTCTTATCGCTAATACATAATAGTTTGACCAATGGGGATATTACAGAGTCATAGGGGAGCTTCTGTTTATTGTTAGTCCTCACAGTACACTACTTGTTTCTGAATCTCATATGTCGTTTATCTACTGGAAGCGAAATGTGGATACAGTGCAAGGATTTCAGGTAATTTATCCATGGTAATAAGATAGGTTGCCATATCATACAGAGTGAGATTAGATTTATCTCTAAATGGCTCAATTTTACTACAATCAAAGATATAGTGTTCGAGTGTGTGTCACTCTTGCTGACCTGGATAAGTTTAAATGCCTGCTTAACGAATACTCAAATCACAAGTGATGCAATTGCTTGCAATATTATTCAGTGCAATTTGCATCAGAACAATCTCAAGGACTTGTTTACATCTGTCGTTTCAGTGCTAGATAGGGCAGGGGAAGAGAGTATTTATCTTATAACCAATAAAAGAAGTAGTGTGCCTGGTTGGAATAATCATGTTAGGGAATTTCAAAATAGATCTACCTTTTGGTATGGCCTACAGAAAGATGCAGGGTGTCCCAGACTTTTTGGCATAACCTATGGAAAGATGCAGGGTGTCCCAGAGATGGTTGGTGGCCCCAGCTCAAGTGTGGCACCAGGGCTCAATATCATCAAGAAAGAGGATTAAGAAAGAGAAAGATAATATTGTGAGATCAAAAGTAGCCGATAATCTTTCAAGGAAAAAGTTTTATGATTTTTTGGGTGAAATTAGAAACAAAAGGTTCATGCAGAGGTGTAACAAAAGTTATAGATGATGTCTCTGGGGCACATTAATATCTGAAATGATTTAATAGAAAAATCTTTAACATTGTAGAACACTGCGAGGTGCAGGACAGATGAGACTGGAACTGACCTAATTACAGCTGAATGTGAAACCTGTATGGACCCTGCCCCCCCCTAATGTTAAACACCTGCACACTGTAACACCTGTAATGGCCCTAATGTTAAACACCTGCACATTGTAACCCCTGTAATGGCCCTAATGTTAAACACCTGCACACAGTAACCCCTGTAATGCTTGAGAAAACTTAGAAAGCTAAACAATAGGAATTATGATATTTTACATAATTATGATATAATATAGTAATATATTATGATATATTACTGTATTTTATTTATTATCTTTGTATACAAGGATTCTTACATTATTGTACAACCAATAGCACACATAGCTTTTAGGTGAATGTCTATGTGTCTTACAGGCACACTCTCCCATGGTACATCACCACCATGTGTCTTACTGGCACACTCTCCCATGGTACATCACCACCATGTGTCTTACTGGCACACTCTCCCATGGTACATCACCATCATGTGTCTTACTGGCACACTCTCCCATGACACATCACCACCATGTGTCATACAGGCACACTCTCCCATGGTACATCACCACCATGTGTCTTACTGGCACACTCTCCCATGGTACATCACCATCATGTGTCTTACTGGCACACTCTCCCATGGTACATCACCACCATGTATCTTACAGGCACACTCTCCCATGGTACATCATCACCATGTGTGTTACAGGCACACTCTCCCATGGTACATCACCACCATGTGTCTTACAGGCACACTCTCCCATGGTACATCACCATGATGTGTCTTACTGGCACACTCTCCCATGATACATCACCACCATGTGTCTTACTGGTGAGCACATGTAGGTGAGCACCTCTAGGTGAGCACATACAGGTAGGAACATCTAGGTGAGCACATACAGGTAGGAACATCTAGGTGAGCACATCTAGGTGAGCACATACAGGTAGGAACATCTAGGTGAGCACATACAGGTAGGAACATCTAGGTGAGCACATACAGGTAGGAACATCTAGGTGAGCACATACAGGTAGGAACATCTAGGTGAGCACATACAGGTAGGAACATCTAGGTGAGCACATACAGGTAGGAACATCTAGGTGAGCACATACAGGTAGGAACATCTAGGTGAGCACATACAGGTAGGAACATCTAGGTGAGCAC
Organism: Procambarus virginalis; assembly: GCA_020271785.1. NCBI lineage: Eukaryota > Metazoa > Arthropoda > Malacostraca > Decapoda > Cambaridae > Procambarus > Procambarus virginalis. The sequence goes on from WNGS01119219.1 coordinate 3,703, forward strand.
ATCTAGGTGAGCACATACAGGTAGGAACATCTAGGTGAGCACATACAGGTAGGAACATCTAGGTGAGCACATACAGGTAGGAACATCTAGGTGAGCACATACAGGTAGGAACATCTAGGTGAGCACATACAGGTAGGAACATCTAGGTGAGCACATACAGGTAGGAACATCTAGGTGAGCACATACAGGTAGGAACATCTAGGTGAGCACATACAGGTAGGAACATCTAGGTGAGCACATACAGGTAGGAACATCTAGGTGAGCACATACAGGTAGGAACATCTAGGTGAGCACATACAGGTAGGAACATCTAGGTGAGCACATACAGGTAGGAACATCTAGGTGAGCATATCTAGGTGAGCACATACAGGTAGGAACATCTAGGTGAGCACATACAGGTAGGAACATCTAGGTGAGCACATACAGGTAGGAACATCTAGGTGAGCACATACAGGTAGGAACATCTAGGTGAGCACATCTAGGTGAGCACATACAGGTAGGAACATCTAGGTGAGCACATACAGGTAGGAACATCTAGGTGAGCACATACAGGTAGGAACATCTAGGTGAGCACATCTAGGTGAGCACATACAGGTAGGAACATCTAGGTGAGCACATACAGGTAGGAACATCTAGGTGAGCACATACAGGTAGGAACATCTAGGTGAGCACATACAGGTAGGAACATCTAGGTGAGCACATACAGGTAGGAACATCTAGGTGAGCACATACAGGTAGGAACATCTAGGTGAGCACATACAGGTAGGAACATCTAGGTGAGCACATCTAGGTGAGCACATACAGGTAGGAACATCTAGGTGAGCACATACAGGTAGGAACATCTAGGTGAGCACATACAGGTAGGAACATCTAGGTGAGCACATACAGGTAGGAACATCTAGGTGAGCACATACAGGTAGGAACATCTAGGTGAGCACATCTAGGTGAGCACATACAGGTAGGAACATCTAGGTGAGCACATACAGGTAGGAACATCTAGGTGAGCACATACAGGTAGGAACATCTAGGTGACCATATCTAGGTGAGCACATACAGGTAGGAACATCTAGGTGAGCACATACAGGTAGGAACATCTAGGTGAGCACATACAGGTAGGAACATCTAGGTGAGCACATACAGGTAGGAACATCTAGGTGAGCACATCTAGGTGAGCACATACAGGTAGGAACATCTAGGTGAGCACATACAGGTAGGAACATCTAGGTGAGCACATACAGGTAGGAACATCTAGGTGAGCACATACAGGTAGGAACATCTAGGTGAGCACATACAGGTAGGAACATCTAGGTGAGCACATACAGGTAGGAACATCTAGGTGAGCACATACAGGTACGAACATCTAGGTGAGCACATACAGGTAGGAACATCTAGGTGAGCACATACAGGTACTCACCTAGTTGTACTCACCTAGTTGTGCTTGCGGGGGTTGAGCTCTGGCTCTTTGGTCCCGCCTCTCAACCGTCAATCAACAGGTGTACAGTTTCCTGAGCCTATTGGGCTCTATCATATCTACACTTGAAACTGTGAATGGAGTCAGCCTCCACCACATCGCTTCCTAATGCATTCCATTTGTCAACCACTCTGACACTAAAAAAGTTCTTTCTAATATCTCTGTGGCTCATTTGGGCACTCAGTTTCCACCTGTGTCCCCTAGTGCGTGTGCCCCTTGTGTTAAACAGCCTGTCTTTATCAACCCTGTCGATTCCCCTGAGAATCTTGAATGTGGTGATCATGTCCCCCCTAACTCTTCTGTCTTCCAACGAAGTGAGGTTTAACTCCTGCAGTCGCTCCTCGTAGCTCATACCTCTCAGCTCGGGTACTAGTCTGGTGGCAAACCTTTGAACCTTCTCCAGTTTAGTCTTATGCTTGACTAGATAGGGACTCCATGCTGGAGCCGCATACTCCAGGATTGGTCTGACATATGTGGTATATAATGTTCTGAAAGATTCCTTACACAAGTTTCTAAAGGCCGTTCTTATGTTAGCCAACCTGGCATATGCTGCTGATGTTATCCTCTTGATATGAGCTTCAGGGGACAGGTCTGGCGTGATATCAACCCCCAGGTCTTTCTCTCTCTCTGACTCTTGAAGTATTTCATCTCCCAAATGATACCTTGTATCTGGTCTCCTGCTTCCTACCCCTATCTTCATTACATTACATTTGCTTGGGTTAAACTCTAACAGCCATTTGTTCGACCATTCCTGCAGCTTGTCCAGGTCTTCTTGAAGTCTCAAGCTGTCCTCCTCTGTCTTAATCCTTCTCATAATTTTGGCGTCGTCAGCAAACATTGAGAGGAATGAGTCTATACCCTCTGGGAGATCATTTACGTATATCAGAAACAGGATAGGTCCAAGTACAGAGCCCTGTGGGACTCCACTGGTGACTTCACGCCAGTCTGAGGTCTCACCCCTCACTGTAACTCTCTGCTTCCTATTGCTTAGGTACTCCCTTATCCACTGGAGCGCCCTACCTGTTACTCCTGCCTGTTTCTCCAGCTTATGCATCAACCTTTTATGGGGTACTGTGTCAAAGGCTTTCCGACAGTCCAAAAAAATGCAGTCCGCCCACCCTTCTCTTTCTTGCTTAATTCTTGTCACCTGATCGTAGAATTCTATCAATCCTGTAAGGCAAGATTTACCCTCCCTGAACCCATGTTGATGGGTTGTCACGAAGTCTCTTCTCTCCAGATGTGTTACTAGGTTTTTTCTCACAATCTTCTCCATCACCTTGCATGGTATACAAGTTAAGGACACTGGCCTGTAGTTCAGTGCCTCTTGTCTGTCACCCTTTTTGTATATTGGTACTACATTAGCAGTCTTCCATATTTCTGGTAGGTCCCCCGTTTCCAGTGACTTACTATACACTATGGAGAGTGGTAAGCAAAGTGCTCCTGCACACTCTTTCAATACCCATGGCGAGATTCCATCCGGCCCAACAGCTTTTCTCACATCCAGCTCCAATAGGTGCTTTTTGACCTCATCTCTTGTAATTTCGAACCTATCCAAGGTCACCTGGTTTGCTGCCACCTCTCCCAGCGCCGTGATATCTCCCTGTTCTATTGTAAAGACCTCCTGGAACCTTTTGTTGAGTTCTTCACACACCTCTTTGTCATTCTCTGTGTACCTGTCCTCGCCCACCCTAAGTTTAATCACCTGTTCCTTCACTGTTGTCTTCCTCCTGATGTGACTGTGTAGTAGCTTTGGTTCAGTCTTGGCTTTGTTAGCTATATCATTTTCATACCTTTTCTCAGCTGCTCTTCTCACACTGACATACTCGTTCCTGGTTCTCTGGTATCTCTCTCTACTTTCTGGTGTTCTGTTATTACGGAAGTTCCTCCATGCCCTTTTGTTCAGCTCCTTTGCTTTCATACATTCCCTATTAAACCACGGATTCTTCCTTTGCTTCTCTGTTTTTAGGTAGGAACATCTAGGTGAGCACATACAGGTAGGAACATCTAGGTGAGCACATACAGGTAGGAACATCTAGGTGTGCACATACAGGTAGGAACATCTAGGTGAGCACATCAGGTAGGAACATCTAGGTGAACATCTAGGTGAGCACATACAGGTAGGAACATCTAGGTGAGCACATACAGGTAGGAACATCTAGGTGAGCACATACAGGTAGGAACATCTAGGTGTGCACATACAGGTAGGAACATCTAGGTGAGCACATACAGGTAGGAACATCTAGGTGAGCACATACAGGTAGGAACATCTAGGTGAGCACATACAGGTAGGAACATCTAGGTGAGCATCTAGGTGAGCACATACAGGTAGGAACATCTAGGTGAGCACATACAGGTAGGAACATCTAGGTGAGCACATCTAGGTGAGCACATACAGGTAGGAACATCTAGGTGAGCACATACAGGTAGGAACATCTAGGTGAGCACATACAGGTAGGAACATCTAGGTGAGCACATACAGGTAGGAACATCTAGGTGAGCACATACAGGTAGGAACATCTAGGTGAGCACATACAGGTAGGAACATCTAGGTGAGCACATACAGGTAGGAACATCTAGGTGAGCACATACAGGTAGGAACATCTAGGTGAGCACATACAGGTAGGAACATCTAGGTGAGCACATACAGGTAGGAACATCTAGGTGAGCACATACAGGTAGGAACATCTAGGTGAGCACATACAGGTAGGAACATCTAGGTGAGCACATCTAGGTGAGCACATACAGGTAGGAACATCTAGGTGAGCACATACAGGTAGGAACATCTAGGTGAGCACATCTAGGTGAGCACATACAGGTAGGAACATCTAGGTGAGCACATACAGGTAGGAACATCTAGGTGAGCACATCTAGGTGAGCACATACAGGTAGGAACATCTAGGTGAGCACATACAGGTAGGAACATCTAGGTGAGCACATACAGGTAGGAACATCTAGGTGAGCACATACAGGTAGGAACATCTAGGTGAGCACATACAGGTAGGAACATCTAGGTGAGCACATACAGGTAGGAACATCTAGGTGAGCACATACAGGTAGGAACATCTAGGTGAGCACATACAGGTAGGAACATCTAGGTGAGCACATACAGGTAGGAACATCTAGGTGAGCACATACAGGTAGGAACATCTAGGTGAGCACATACAGGTAGGAACATCTAGGTGAGCACATACAGGTAGGAACATCTAGGTGAGCACATACAGGTAGGAACATCTAGGTGAGCACATCTAGGTGAGCACATACAGGTAGGAACATCTAGGTGAGCACATACAGGTAGGAACATCTAGGTGAGCACATACAGGTAGGAACATCTAGGTGAGCACATACAGGTAGGAACATCTAGGTGAGCACATCTAGGTGAGCACATACAGGTAGGAACATCTAGGTGAGCACATACAGGTAGGAACATCTAGGTGAGCACATACAGGTAGGAACATCTAGGTGAGCACATACAGGTAGGAACATCTAGGTGAGCACATACAGGTAGGAACATCTAGGTGAGCACATACAGGTAGGAACATCTAGGTGAGCACATACAGGTAGGAACATCTAGGTGAGCACATACAGGTAGGAACATCTAGGTGAGCACATCTAGGTGAGCACATACAGGTAGGAACATCTAGGTGAGCACATACAGGTAGGAACATCTAGGTGAGCACATACAGGTAGGAACATCTAGGTGAGCACATACAGGTAGGAACATCTAGGTGAGCACATACAGGTAGGAACATCTAGGTGAGCACATACAGGTAGGAACATCTAGGTGAGCACATACAGGTAGGAACATCTAGGTGAGCACATACAGGTAGGAACATCTAGGTGAGCACATACAGGTAGGAACATCTAGGTGAGCACATACAGGTAGGAACATCTAGGTGAGCACATACAGGTAGGAACATCTAGGTGAGCACATCTAGGTGAGCACATACAGGTAGGAACATCTAGGTGAGCACATCTAGGTGAGCACATACAGGTAGGAACATCTAGGTGAGCACATCTAGGTGAGCACATACAGGTAGGAACATCTAGGTGAGCACATACAGGTAGGAACATCTAGGTGAGCACATACAGGTAGGAACATCTAGGTGAGCACATACAGGTAGGAACATCTAGGTGAGCACATCTAGGTGAGCACATACAGGTAGGAACATCTAGGTGAGCACATACAGGTAGGAACATCTAGGTGAGCACATCTAGGTGAGCACATACAGGTAGGAACATCTAGGTGAGCACATCTAGGTGAGCACATACAGGTAGGAACATCTAGGTGAGCACATACAGGTAGGAACATCTAGGTGAGCACATACAGGTAGGAACATCTAGGTGAGCACATACAGGTAGGAACATCTAGGTGAGCACATACAGGTAGGAACATCTAGGTGAGCACATACAGGTAGGAACATCTAGGTGAGCACATACAGGTAGGAACATCTAGGTGAGCACATACAGGTAGGAACATCTAGGTGAGCACATACAGGTAGGAACATCTAGGTGAGCACATCTAGGTGAGCACATACAGGTAGGAACATCTAGGTGAGCACATACAGGTAGGAACATCTAGGTGAGCACATACAGGTAGGAACATCTAGGTGAGCACATACAGGTAGGAACATCTAGGTGAGCACATACAGGTAGGAACATCTAGGTGAGCACATACAGGTAGGAACATCTAGGTGAGCACATCTAGGTGAGCACATACAGGTAGGAACATCTAGGTGAGCACATCTAGGTGAGCACATACAGGTAGGAACATCTAGGTGAGCACATCTAGGTGAGCACATACAGGTAGGAACATCTAGGTGAGCACATACAGGTAGGAACATCTAGGTGAGCACATACAGGTAGGAACATCTAGGTGAGCACATACAGGTAGGAACATCTAGGTGAGCACATACAGGTAGGAACATCTAGGTGAGCACATACAGGTAGGAACATCTAGGTGAGAACATCTAGGTGAGCACATACAGGTAGGAACATCTAGGTGAGCACATACAGGTAGGAACATCTAGGTGAGCACATACAGGTAGGAACATCTAGGTGAGCACATACAGGTAGGAACATCTAGGTGAGCACATACAGGTAGGAACATCTAGGTGAGCACATCTAGGTGAGCACATACAGGTAGGAACATCTAGGTGAGCACATACAGGTAGGAACATCTAGGTGAGCACATACAGGTAGGAACATCTAGGTGAGCACATACAGGTAGGAACATCTAGGTGAGCACATACAGGTAGGAACATCTAGGTGAGCACATACAGGTAGGAACATCTAGGTGAGCACATACAGGTAGGAACATCTAGGTGAGCACATACAGGTAGGAACATCTAGGTGAGCA
>WNGS01119229.1:0-13288 GCA_020271785.1 Procambarus virginalis
TGTGTGGAGAACATCAGGGCCTGCCATTTGTAGTTTTATTTAACGAACTGGAGCTAGCACCGAGGAAAAAAATTGGGTAACCGTTCCCAGACAATGGCTGTATTCCTACATTAAACCAACCTTGGTTACATTCGAGCTAGGCCTGAGGCCAGGCTCGGGAAGTAATTATAAAAAAAAAGGCACCAAACCGGAAGGCTAAGGCTCAGGGAGTAGAAACTCCAGAACCCTCTCCAGGATGCAGATAAGTATGCAGGAAAGGAAGAAACTTAGAAAAGTCTTAACTTAAATAACTCACCAGCAGACTTTGGTTCCAGTTTAAAATGCATATTTACTCGACACTACTTCCTGGCACCCTCGTCCACGTGCCCGCCCTCGTCCTCTACGTCTGGCGGGGGGTGAAACTGCTTGAGCAGTATCTTCCTTTTCTTCGCTTTTCTCATCCTCCTCAGGTTGTGCTTTACTTGCTTTGGCCTTTGTCCTACTTTTCACTCTACACCAGCAGTCTCAAGTACTGGTAACTCATCACTATAAACCTAAATATAAATATTTGTGTGCAGGAACCATTAACAAGGTTTTTACTCAAAATGTAATATTATAAATGCAGACAAAAATTTATACCAATTCCTAGTACAGGACTAGGAAAGTAGGCCATTTATTTTTTTTACCATGAATTCTTCAATCGCGGTTATGAGCTCACCAACAAGATGTGTGGCCTTAATACGACTCATTATCGAGTCATCATCATCTTGGACTCGATATTGAATCAAAGACGTGTGACTCATACTATAGCTCTTTCTCAAGGACATTCAAAGATTTTATAATATGCCTAAGATTAATACCGTGAAACTCCCATAATATTGTACACTGTATAAGCCGCATGCCATTTGGTCAATGTACAATTCTGAACGTTGTGTACTACAACAATGCAGATTACATGGAACCAAATGTATCCCTTAGAAATATTTATTTTATATTTAGAGATGACAAAGTAAGGGTTGTTATGAAGTAGCCATTCATTAGCACAAGTTTAAAAGAATACGAATAATAGAAATGGTGTAAAATCACACACTGCACAGTACACAAGTTCTTCTCGCATGTTACCACATTCATCATCTTTTGAATATTTTTTGTAAATAAGTTAACATTCATAAATATATACTGAAGACTCCCAATTGCATTTTGGAGACCTTTATCATAAAACCAGACATTTCAAAGCTAATAATCCCCTTTCTAAACTGTCAACTCCTTTACAAAGTCAGGTCTTTTCAGATGCTCAATTTTCTTCAAAACTTTTTCCCTACACTACTCTACAAAACATGTACATCTGAATTTGGTCTATAGTGAAGCACTGCCTGCATTCCTCCTCCAGAAAATCGAGACTGCCTTTGCCTTTCTTTAGAAGAACACCTAACCCCTATAAGGGTTAGATTGCATTTGTAAGAGTACTAAGTTCAGTACTCTTACAGCTTCCTTCAGCAGCCAGTGATGCACCATTGTGGAGTTGAAGTTACCTGGCCAGCAATGATTACCGAGATCTCTTGGGACCTTCCCTCTGCAGTCCTGTCCAACCACTCGAGTTGGATTGTAGAGCGACTGTCTCGCTCCATGCAGGTCGCGTTCAATCACCAACCGTCCCAGTGGTTGGGCACCATTCCATCTTCCTGTCCCATCCCAAATCCTTATCTGACCCCTTCCAAGTCCTATATAGTCATGATGGTTTGGCACTTTCCCCTAATAATTCCCTTCTCCTCTTAGTTATGTATGTACATCATGCTTTTTCCTCTATTGACATTTCACCATTTTATTTGACCATTAAGCTATGACCACCACATATCACACTTAGTACTTCCTTGTGTCTGGCTCATTTCCATTTGTAAGTTAATAATATGGCACTAAAAATGGCATGGGAAAACTAAAGTGAAAAACCATAACACACTCCTTTCTGGTGATCGCCAACTGAAGCTATTTGGGCCAAACATTGAGTATTAACGTGAAGTAATAATCTTGCAACGAAGACCAGGAAACTGGGGGGGGGGGACGTGTTCAGAGAAATGTCTATAATCAGGGATACCACCTGATAAAACTACACTCTTAAATGCCTTTTTGAATGACAAACATATGCACACCTGAAAGAGAACAGAAGGCTCCTGGTAACTACCCAACATCCATTGCCTTGCCCTTGGTTAAAGATTCTTTGACTTCATCATCCACATCACTGTCCAGTATGGCATCATCATCTTCCTCTAGCAATTCTAAAGTATCCCCCTAAGAGAAGAAATTATAAATGAGGGGTCAACGAGATCATTACGACACACTAACTACTAATGTTAGCGTTTGTGTGGTGTTTTATATAATCCCCAACTTCACTGGACCTGTGAGCTACCAGTCTTGCTGGATTTCCTGGAGCAACAGGATGTGACTTTCGTATCTAATAAAACTTGCTGTCACAGTTAGGGGTATCTTAGGTACCCCTAAGGTACCCCTAAGGCACAGTTAGGGGTACAGTTTGAACCTTAGATGTACTTATTCTGCAAGATCTGCCTCTGTGGATACAACTTTGCTATTTCTTCCTGATGTTTGAAATAACATTTTGGAACTTTCAATTACGATCAAGCTCCATTTTTCTTTATATAAAAGGGGTTCTTACAGTCTAGCTAGCCACTAGCGCACACAGCGTTTTGGGCAGGTCCTTAATCCTAATATTCCCAGAATACGACCCGCCAAATCATTTAACAACCAGGTACCCATTCACTATTAAGTGAACAGAGGCTACAGTTAAGGATTGGCACCCAGTAAAGAATCCCCGGCTAGGGATATGAATCCAAGCCAAATCGCTCACGAAGCACCGAGCGAGTGTTTTATCACTTCGCCTTGGGGAACTACTACACTATCTAAATAAATAAAATTGGTTGTAATTTGCAATCTACTACAAATTTAGTTTTGGAATTTTAATGGCTTGCACCAGTTTTAAAATGAGTGCTCTCTCGAAATCTAAACCTTCATACAACAGATCCCTGTAACAAAGTACCAAATTTGGCCACCAGCTTTCCTTTCAATTTGTCATAATTATACAGGCTCCAAAGGCCATTATGAAATCTAGATTATGTAAATTAATTATCTGCAGATTCAGCATATTTCAAATTGAATAGTTAATGTGCATCTTGAATTTCACAAGAAATATCCAAGCTTTCAATATTGGATATACATGATATCCAATATTTCACGCGCTATAAATTCAAGGATTAATCTGCCATATTTAAGTATTTAACCGACTAAAATTAGGTTATAAAACCTAGAGATACAAGAATGTGTAGGTAAGGAGCCTATGTTAACACTTAAGACCTAAGAAAATTGGTTGGACTTTATTGTGCATACATGCAGACTTTTTTCAATTAACAAACTTATTAAACTTGCCACTTTATTAGTCGCTTTGCCCTTCCTTGATTCGCTCTTGCCAGCAGGTGAGCTAGTGTCCATCGCTTCACTTTCGGCTTCAGCTTCTGCTTCACCCTCGGCTTCTGCCTCTGCTTCGGCCTCAGCTTCTTCGGTTTCTGCTTCAGCTTCTTCGGTTTCTGCTTCAGCTTCTTCAGCTTCTGCTTCAGCTTCACCTTCAAGTTCATCACCTTCTGCCTCCTCACCTGCATCATCTGCTTCTGCATCTGCATCACCTTCTTCCGTGTCTCCTGCATCACCTTCAGCATCATTTTCATCCTCTGTGTTCACATTGTCGCCATTTTTTATTTCCATCTCGGCAGCTTCACCTTCCTGTTCAGCCTTTAACTGCCGAAGTTTTCTCCTCCTCCTCCTCTCTAGCAGCTTTTTCTTTCGCTTCCTGTAAGGAGATACAAGCAATGCTTCAAACTTTCACTACTGCCGAGTGACATCCTGCCAATAAAAAGGTATAAAAAACTAAGGTTTCACTTTTATCAGTGATAACCCAATCATTTGGATTGGTAGATACAATGGATACCGGTAGACTTGTGTTGCTGCATGACAGCTGATGGGGTGGAAGAGAAATTATGTGAAATAGATTAGTGAAGGTAAGACGAGGGAAAGCTGCACGTGTTGTATGAATTACAGAAATGAATAAACAAAATGGAAAACAGAATGAAATGGGTGTGAAGAAGTTGCCAGAAGGCATAAAATTGTGATACAGTACAAATACAATGACAGAAAAATGATTGTAAAGTACAAAATATAAATGTATTAATTTACTAATAATGGACAAATTGCATGGCAGAAAAGTGATCTGAAGAGTAGAGGAAATTATAAGAAATACAAGAAACTGATCAGTGATGCACAAAGTGGATGCTACAGGCACTGCTTTCAGCCACTACAAAATGTTGAAACTTTAGTGTACTTTCAACATTCAAGACAAATTTGAAGTAAGAGTATAAAACTCATAGACATTATGAACTTCAAACACATGATGAAGTTAACAAAGAAAAACTTAAGTGATGGGTGTGCATGAAATTGGCAAGAGTTCGTGCTTTAAGATTGTATCATATAGGAAGGAAAGTACAATGTAGTTGACTAGTTAAAATTGTATCGAGATGCTTGAGAACATTAAATTATGCTGACAAAAAAATATGTAGTGGAGCAGGAGCAGAAGAAATAGACAATTTGGGAATACTCAGTTACTTTGACAACAGAAATAAACGAGTTGTGAGAATGCAAAGCGTAAAAGTCCCAAACAGCAAAATCATTTGGCCACGTAGAAAGGACATATTTTATAAAGAATGAGTAGGAGGAAGGCTAGGAAGGTGGGCAAATAGTGAATGTGCATGCAGGTAATAAGTGGGGAGGAGACGATAAGGAAAAATGGCTGGAAGTTAGCAATGCGAGCATGCAATATATTTATAAAAGACAACTTATCAAGAGCACTGTACACCTGGCCTTATGAAGCAGTGGGATGATGGTGTGTATCACTTAGCCCAAATTAATCCATAATGTTATATATAAACATTTGATATAATGATTGCAAGTTATTTTACATTGTTAAATACCATTCCAGCTACTATATTATTCACCTATTTTCTCTGGCGAGATGTCGCAACCCAATTAATTAAAGAAATGAGTGTTAATAATAATAATAATGCATGCATAAATAAATCACCTTACCTCTTGTTCCTTCAAGTAAGCAGCATATTTCTCATAATGCTGCAATGAAGAAAAGTGATCCAAAGCCTCTTTTGGTGATGGTATTGATCTGTTTGAACAGATTTTGCAGTATAAATGGGACTTTTTCATTATGAAGTTCAAGCCTGAAATAAAGAAAACATTTATATACAATATCTTTACACAAAATAAGCATTCTTGACCCTGAATATCATGCAAGATTTCTTTGTGAAAATATATAAACTTAAAATGTTAAGTAATAAATGACATGATTTATTTGCAATGGCAACAAATGGAATACAATAATTCAATCCTCAAAATGCCAGCTATAAACAATAAGAACCAAACCAGCACAAAGAAAAATGGCTTGCCCACAAGCCAGTTTCAAACAACTTGCATATTTACCAGCAGCTCTTAACTACTCTAACATTTCTTCAAAGCCTGATTACCCCTTTCTTAACCATACTGTCATTGACCCATTTGCTGCTAAAGACAGCTACATGCACCTTAAGGAAAAATAGTACAGAATTATGAAAGTCTAGATGCCTATACGCAAGTATCCAAGACTAAGTTCCTCAATCTGGTATGTACTGCCATCTGTTGGCGACAGTATCAAATGCCACAAAGCAAATCCAAAAATCGGTACATACGCCTTTAAACAAAAATAATGGGGGAGGATGGGCACTTGTACATTTTCAATGGAACAGTACACTGAATATCAAGGCAAGTATACTATGTTGCATTTGTGGAAAAAAAATATTTTATTTATTAAGACCATACTGTAGCCTAGATGCAATTCTTGGACCATAATTCTATAAAAAAAACTAGACAATTTTTGCTAAAAATTTTACCCATTTTTTTTAACTGGAAATCTCTTTTTCTACTTTCAATAGAAATATAATAAAAACAAATTTCCAAATTTCGAGGGACTTATTTCAACCATCAGTAGTGTGTTAAATGCCACTGCAGCAAAAGCGTTAACGATTTTGCACATTTTCATTTTTCTGGTTAATGATTTTAAAATTTTGGGCTTTATTGATTATTTTCATATTACTTTAAACTTTTAATAATGTAAATAGGCAAGTTAAGCCATACAATTGAATAATAATAATAAACTCACCTGTGAGACTTGCAGGGTCGTACAATGGCATACGACTCAAATTGAACACATACCCATGCTTGTTTTCATTCTTCATCTTCTCTACAGCAACATGAAATTTGTTGAAAGGTTCTGCAAATCAAAGTGAAAGAATTGTTATTGTGCTACCCATTGGTCCCATTAGTGTAAATGTTTCACTAATTCCAAACCAGCAATAATGGTCCTACACATTTCCAGTTCTGCATTCTTGCATGCCTTTAAAGGCCTGTGCAAGGACTGAACAACATTCCATAAGAGGCACTTCAAAGCCTAGGGTGTGGGTGCCCCCCTGGAAGGCTAAGAAATTTTTGTATAACTAAGTACAGTATCATGTTTGTAAATTATACCACAAGACAGCAACAAAGCATTCACCGATAACAAAAATAGCCGTATCAGAATCTCAAAGCTCAAATTGAAACATTTTCCACATGTCCTGCCACTGAAATTTGGTTTAGAAAATAATGGCCAAATCATAAGGCAAGATTATCCACTTGAGGAGATATTACTTCCCTAAGATTAATAACCACTTTTTCACATTACCATATTCGGGAATTTTCTCCTCCTCTGGCTCCTTGGCACTTTCCAATGCATTCTTCTCCCTTGTCTTCTCCATTATAGCCTCCCTCTGTTGATAAGATTCAATAGAAAATTTATAAGACTTACATAACATGCTAGTTTTATATGTCATTACAAAGTCAAATATATCAGTATATAAAATGCTTTTGTTAGTAAGTGCACTATGCCAGTCCTGTCATGACAGCAAGGCGGCAAAATCTGCAGAGGTCAGAACGTTGGCGTTACAAAGGTCTTAACATTTACAATCTACATTAGTCACAAGTCATCTCGTTTTCAACATACTTCCCATGAAAAAAGTTAAGTACAGAACTTGGAGTATATCAATAATTCTGTGGATCCCAACCTTTTTTTTAGGGAATGGCCCAACTTTGTAATACTCAAACGACCCTCAAGAGGGTAGCGCCCCATCAACTCTGAACCACCGACCTACATTTTGGGTAAAAACCACTTATTAACAATGACAGTCTTACATTGGCAATGTTGCTTGAAACTAACAAATAAAACTGATTTTATATGATAGAAAACCCATAACTTACCATCATGTGCAGGAAGGAGAGACGGTGCTTCTCCAGTTCCATCCTGTTCTCAAACCAGAGTGAGCAGAGCGAACATTTTGTGAAGTTGCTCACAAGCTGAAACACAAATTAGCATTTATTTACAACTGTAAAAAGGCCATATGTTAAGATGAGAAATGTGTATCAAGAACTTTTGGCTAATCCATACACTAAAAATCTAATTGCAAGGGTAATAATGTACTGGTAAATGAATATTTTAGTTTAATTAAAAAAAAGGTAATTACTTCTTATTTTGGAAAGAGCAAAAGGATGTAAACAATTCTGAAGAAATCTGGTGATAATGGTTTCGACTTACACTGTGTTCACGGGTTCTCGAGTGTTCAGCAAGCGTCCCCATATAGTGACACTGACACTTGGTACACTGCATGATGCGTTCCTGCGACCCCATTCTCCGTAGCCTCAGTATGTTCCGCTGGGCAGCCAGCTGTTAAACATGACAAAGATAAGCTATATAAATAAATCATACTTTGCATTAATCAGTAAAGCACTCTTTGAACATCTGTGAGAGTAAATTTAGCAAAAAATAATCTAGCCCCCTCCTCCATCTCCATAGTCATACCTGACATGGATAAATTATTAATGTCTAATGCAAGTCTGTAACCATGTTTAAGCCTATAAGTCTTCAAATAGCTGAGAGACAAGGAGCAGGTATCTAGATAAACAATACAATCAACATCACACAAACAATCAAGTGCATATTTTCAACTTGAAGGGCCATTATCACAAGAAAAGCAATACACGAGTACTCAAAGACAATAATGAAGCACTACTCACCTTTGACTGAGCCCTTAAGTACTGGAGAATAGCAGTACCCTTGAGGTGGTACGTCCGCTGCATGCGTTCGTGGTTTTTGCTCTCCAAGTGGTTCCTGAATGTCTGCAAAGATAAAAAATATAAGGTAAAACACCACCATGGATCCAAATATACAAAAAACAAGGGAAGCCCATTTATTCCACAAAGAAAATGGTGGCACACAACTTATACAACTTATTAATAATGGAGAAAAGGTTGTAGAAATGGGATCCAAAGAAAACTAGCTAATATAGCACGGTAAGAATTATCAGAAGAAAACACAAAGCCATTAAGATGGCATAGCACTTAGAATTAATACAAGGATAAGGATTTATGATAGGACAGTAATTGTGCCCCACTATAGGGACAGACTGGAATTGAATGCCAACCTTTGAGAAGAGAGCGTTACTGCCATCAAGTCTAAGTGGTTGGATAGAAAGAGATGCATTAGAGTAGCTATGTCCCATAATATGATTATTTACACACGTGCGCGCATACTGAATGGGATGTGAATAGCTTGAGCTAACTCATCCCTTTGTGTATTTATTTATACCTCCAAACTTCTTTGAATTTGAGTAACAAATGAAGTATAGCAATGAGAATAAAAATGGATTTAAAATAGAAATGTATCAAGCAACAATACTATGGCTGCTAAGAGAATCACATCTGCTCACCGGGGAGCCGGTCGGCCGAGCGGACAGCACACGGGACTTGTGATCCTGTGGTCCTGGGTTCGATCCCAGGCACCGGCAAGAAACAATGGGCAGAGTTTCTTTCACCCTATGCCCCTGTTACCTAGCAGTAAAATAGGTACCTGGGTGTTAGTCAGCTGTCACGGGCTGCTTCCTGGGGGTGGAGGCCTGGTCGAGGACCGGGCCCCGGGGACACTAAAAGCCCCGAAATCATCTCAAGATAACTCAAGATAATCAAGATCTAGTGCATTTTACACGGGGGATGAGCTTTTGACCACTAAGACACTGGGTGCCAGTATTTGTGCACAGGAAGGTAACCATAAGGAGAGCACGCAAAGCCATTATGACTATCTGGCACTTGGCAGGGATCAGGATAAGGATTTGGGATGGGAGAGAGAGGGGGGGGGGTGAGGAATTGTGCCCTACCACTTGGACGGTCGGGGGATTGAATGCCGACCTGCATGAAGCAAGACCGTTACTATACCATTCAGCCCAAGTGGTTGGGCTGGAGGGTAAAAATATATCACCATCTCCATAGTCATATGTATATATTTTTTACAGACCATTAATTAATGACACTCGCCTTCATATTAGTGAACTTGTAAAAGTTGCAAATGTGACATCTCAATGCCTGTAAGGTGGTCATCTCATCATCCTGAAAAAAAAAATGTATATTTATATTTATTTAGCTTTATAGTTTTTAACACATTAATTAATAAACAACATACACTATGAAATCACTGGATTTGACACAAACAGCTCTTACTTAAAATGTGAAAAAACATTACACCAGTCATGGCACAACCTACATCTTCATCCATCTCCTCTTCACTGTCAGAACTCTCAGCTTTCACCGCCTTCTCTTTCTCTCCCGAACTTTCCTTCTCTGTCTCCATGTCTTCATTATCGTCGCCACTGAGAATACATAATTTAAACAAAATGACATCCATATTAGCATATTTAAATAATATATTTGGCAAAAAATAATTCAAAACAATATAAATTTACATGTAATAAATAAATATCTGCAAAAGGTTTACAGTACCTAATCATTTAATTCCCAAGGTGTCAAAGTTACAGCGTATTAACATGAGCAATTTAACCAATATTTTCCCCCCTCTAGTACTTGAGCAAATAATTAGAATTCGTCTTAGAAATTTAATGAAAATTAAAAGCCAATACGCAATTTAACAAAAAGGGAAGTCATCTAGGATCTCACCCCCAACTATTTAAGTTAAGATTGCATTACTTGGAAAAATTAGAACAATTGAAAACGTGCATCTTTTAAACACGGCTGAATTCTATAAATTGTCAGCCCATTAAACAATTTGTAACCATTCCAAAAACTATGATCACCTCATGTTAAGAGACAAGCTTCTCAATCAGAGGCTGGAGTATGAGCAAGACTCTTGCTGGAGTGACTGGGCTCCCAAGCAGAAGCTCTACTTGGGGCACTGAAGCACATGGAGGAATATTGTGCCTCTGAATCTCTTAAACTTTTTGGCTGTACAGGGATATGGCTTACAATTCTTTTGAGACGTCTAAATTTAACATTAAATCCATTATTCAATTTAACAGCAACTGGATAAATATGCAGCAATATTAAGAACTGCAAGAAAGTTGATTAAATCCATCTACCCAATTTCAAATTAGGTATAACTTGACTAGCCAGAACAACCACATCTGCCAGGCTTACAATTAATCAGATTATGATATTCTCTGATTCAAATAGCTTACCACCACTAATATTGGATCATATTTAATGGAATTCTCCAAGTCAAGCACAGTGATTACCCAACTTGAACAAGCTGCTGGGTTAAACAATGAATTATGACTGGGTGAATCAATGAAGATTATGCATATTTGCTACTAGTATGGCAGCTCAACAGCATAACTTCAAGGTCATCTTCACAAAATTCCACCAATTAGTGAAGCCGACCCATATACTAGTCTCGGCCAACGAATCCTGTAAGGAGCAGGTCCTACAGGAGTGTTAACAGCACTTCGGGGAGAGCTTACCTCTGGTTAGGGTCAGCTGTAGCTGAGGAACCCTCAGTTTTATCTCCTGTCTGACCAGCTGCAGATGATGCCTCACCCTTCTTCTTTTGGTCCTTAGCAAGGCCCTTATTATTGTTGGGCTTTCCCTTCTTGGCATATACTGTCTTCCTTGGCTGTTGCTGTGTCGTCGCTTGACGACCAGCTTGGCCAAAGGAACGACCACCCCTAGCACGGCGGTTGGACTGAAAGTTGCCAGCCCGATGGGGGCTGTACTGATGGTCACGCTGAGGAACCTTGTGGGCCAGATGATGCATTGAGGGAGAAAATGACTGCCCTCGGTGGATATCATAACCCCCATCCTGTTGGAGACACTCGCCTCTGTCACAACATATACATTAAATGCTCTGTGGGCTGATCCTGAACACAGGAATCTTTCCCACAGTACCTGTGTCAACACAGAACCCATTTAGGGCTAATAACTAAGCCTTCATAGGGCCATATTCAAAGCAGTAAAAAAAACAATAGAAGAGGAACAACCTCCCAACTCTTGAAGGTTAGCTGCACCCTCAAAGAATAAAAGACCAAATATTAATGGAATTTATTACTCGTACTGGAATGCAGATCAACACACTACTATAACCCACTCCAGAAAATGTGATGACTTTAATATTCAGAAGAATGATGGTTCATCAACCATCATATATCTGATTCATACTGCTAGCAGAAGAGAACTGCATACATGAAGTACCATCCAAACACAACCATAACCTGCAGGAGATCTTTAGCCCAAGGATTCACATAAATCCTTCAGTTGACAATAATTCCATATACAAGGAAAAAGTCTATAATACAATTAAGTCTCCTACAATAACAACTCATTCAAGTTGAAAACAAACGGGAGACATCCATCCTCATACAGGGTATTAAATGCAACTTCTGCCCCAAAGTGCAGCTGCGGCATCCAACTGGCGTACTTATTGGTGGTTTTGAAGATTGTTATTTGCCGAAGCCTTTCCATCTCCCAATATTTTCCTAGTGATTAATTAAAGCAAAAAAACATTTACTGTAATATTAATGCCATAAATTCCAGGTACCAACATGTTTTGTGAGTTATTTTAATTACAGTACATGGAAGCCCAAAATTTATTTAATCTCATTTTAAAATTAGCAGGTCAGCAGCTTCTCAACAATAAATCAAAGCAAATTTGACTTTCACTAGCAGTATCTCTTGCTGCAGGATGAGAGTAATTTGCGTCAAAATACGACCATATTAATATTATGAACAACATTTAACAGAACCTCCCCCTTATATTTTTGAAAGGATTTACTTTTAAACTACAGTATATAACCAAAATATATAAATATATGGGCCAACAACTTATGAACAATCCTTCAAATTTACTCACTGTATCCAAGCGCCTCCTTTTATCAAGAGGGGGACCACCGCTCCAGCCACCACGAACTTCATCCTATTTTAAGAAGTTTATGATAAAAGTAGTTAAATTCAACAAAGTTATTACATACATTAACCACGAGAGACTGCTATGAAATTCTTTCAAGTGCTGTATATTTTGACTGTTTATCTTAATCCATGAATTTTGTACAAGAGGAAGGCTACTCGAAGTTATCTTATTAATTCAAGATTTGCTTTTGGTTAGTCCAGCCGAGCATGCACTTTTGAGTAACAAATTGCATCTAATAACAAATGCCCTTATCGTACTCATATCTCGATACACGGGGGAAAATTAACTCGACACTCAATCCATGAATTTCAGCCAGTCACTTGAGAGGAGATCAGTGCGCGTGCACACACACACACACACAAACATTTACATATACAAAATCCTTACTGTTTTGCAAATTATGGAATGGAGGTGATTTAATAGAGGAATAGGAAAACTATAAATGGGTATCTCTCTAGATAGAATAAACAAGCTTAAAAATAACACTAGTCCATTAATTATACCATTTAATACCTACACCATCACTTCAGAAAACTGCCCACAACCACGTCTGCCCAGTTTACAAACGTCTTTCGTTGTCTTACGTCATCCTTTCGTTCAACAAGGAACGGCGATACACCGTTTGTTGTTTTTTCTCCCCCCCTCACTTAATACCAAGGTGTCATTCATGTCAAAAGGCACTTTACAATAGTCAGAGGCCATCCAAGTCATAATAGATGATGCACATCCATCTACACCCAGTATGGGACAGAAAGGCTGATCAATGCCCTTTCATGTTTGCTCACAACAGCAAACATGAATTTATTTTTATTGCCAACCCCATAAACATTATTAAAAAAAAAAAGAGATGGAAGAGGAGGGTTTGGTGGTCTAGATACTTGTGGTGGGCTCTCTGATAATGTATGCCCCACTCTTTTGCTCAAAAGAGTAAACAAT
>WNGS01119233.1:0-12501 GCA_020271785.1 Procambarus virginalis
GGAGTTGCAATTTGACAAATAGCATTGCAGCAAATGAGCGGGAACCAATCATATTAGCTAGTTCGATTGTAATAATGACACATTGTAATAATGACCTTTGTACTATCTCGACCGCGCACCCAGCTACTACCACTGAAATAACCGCGCAATCTCCACTCTTTCTATGGTAATAACGGATGCTCTACCGATCATGTAAGATGTTAACACTCGGGCCGTCATACGGAGACGTAAACCAGTAAACAGAGGAGAGAGAGAGAGAGAGAGAGAGAGAGGAGAGAGAGAGTGAGAAGAGTGAGGCAGAGCGAGAACGAGAGCAAGGGAGGGAGAACGAGAGCGAGTGAGAGCGAGGGAGAGTGAGACACTAGTGAGGGAGAGTGAGAACGAGAGCAAGGGAGGGAGAACGAGAGCCAGTGAGGGCGAGGGAGAGTGAGACAGAAAGATAGAGATATTCGTAGTCACAGCCTATCGTATGAGTTACCGAGTGACGCTGCCACCACCCTGAATTACCGGACAGGGGACCGGAGTGAGATTCGTAGGTCTTGCAGATGGAATAACCTACCAGGACAGGTGTAGGGGACAATTGAACGGTACAAGGATCCTGGCCTGACACTCGAATAATCCTGACCACTTGGGAACTATAGAATACACAAGAATAAGGCGGGACACACCCAATACTAAACCCTCAACACGGGACGGACGGGGGGAGGAGTACTGGATAATTACGGATACTAGGTCACTAGGTCAAAGGGACGGTAGGCCCAATATCACTTAGACAAGGAACCATTAATACACATTTAATAACACTTGATAATATATAACTTTATTTAAAATAATTAAATCTGCACTTCCCTAACTAATTCCTACCAGAGGCCAAGAGTACTGAATGAGGTGCTTTAGTTCAAGAGAGCCGTACTTACTCGTATGTTGTTCCACAGTTCTCCTGGAGATGATGTTCCCTCCCTGAGTCCACACACACCGTCCTCCTGGGCTGCGCCCACTCTACTGTCCTCTTCTCTGATCTCTTCCTCCTCAGCTGAACATGAGGGTTTGCATTTAATGTGGAGGAGTTAATCCCTGTAGATTATCATGACGGCACCAACTCTGACCTCCTAGTGACTTGGTAACCGCTGACCTGTCCTCCTGCTTCTGGTACCAAGGTGTAACTTTTACATTGTCTGCCGCCGCCTGACTGGCGCCTGTGGTTTGTTCATCCTCCACGTGGCTTGTTCATGCTGTTATGATGTTCATGTTGTACTATGTACTGCTCTCTTGTTACATATCCCCCAATGTCCCGGTTTAAGAAAAACCGTGGGCGAGGAACTCGAACATGGCTTTTCTTATCCCAGACCATAAAGGAACTAGCACATGCCTCGAAAAAAAATAGCTACCCTATCTAAATATACACATCTCACAGTCGAGAAATATTTATAAAAAAAACTAACAATAACAGTTACCATGGTAACTCAAAATCTAGGCTGACCATGCCGCAATGGCATCCCAGCAATCCTCTCAGATGACAAATCAACATTAATTTGAAAAAAACACAATTCATGACAAACAATTACATTTTTACTGGAACCATCTTTCCGCTGGTTCCCCAGTTCACCAGAGTCTACACAAAAATTGTCATTCATAACTTATTTTCTCTGTAACGGTGAACACCAAGTTTTCTGAACTTAAAAAAACTACATATAATGTATATACAAATTAACAAAGTCTTTATTCCCGACGAGTCCGTTGTCACGATGTTGTTGACTCGCCCATTGCTGTATTCTGGCTGTAGTTCTGCAACGATGCGTCGTGTTCTTCACCAACGATGTTCTTCAGCTGGCCTCAGTTGTTGTGAGAAGAGATCCACTCCCCTCCTGACTAGAGTCTTCCACTGATCTAGTCCACAATCCGCAGTACATCCGCGCTGCTGGTCCATCCTTCCGGGTCGTCGACGAGGTGATGACGTCGGTGTTGACAGCGATGATTGACTTGCTGTCCGGTCACAGGGGGAACTCTGGCGTACCCGGGTTCCATCCTCTTGTACGATGTTGTCGCCTGCTGAACGTCTGCTGGCGATGTTCTGTCTGCCGCATACATGTTGTCTTCCTGGGAGTACTGAGACGTTGACACCAGACGAGGTCTTGCTTGATGAGTGAACAGCTCCAGTTCGTTGAGGCGGGGTGGGCGTGGCGGCAGAACCCTCGGGTCCCGGCTCCAGCTCTTGGGTTCCATCCACTTACAGGTGTTTCTTCTGCTACGTCGTACTAGGCCTTTACGACTTTCTTCGTTATCCCATCATGCACATGATTGTAGGCCCAAGATGCAAATCGTGCATCCGCGTTGGCGTATCATGCACACTCTAGAGGGAACGTGCTGTTCTTACGTAGCCACCAAGTTTCACATCTTGTTGCTCGGCGTATCAGAAACCTCAGGAGTGGGCAAGACCTTGTGTAATCCCGCAACCGTTGCCCAATCCACTCCGTTGTTCTTGGCTGTTCATTTCCGGTCACCGGTGTTCTTCATAGCAAGGCAGGTGACCTCCTTAATGTCTCGTCTGATATGTTGAATCAGTCCTCCAGATGACAGCTAGTGTTGACAGTATCATAACCTCATTAAGTGATGAGGTGTTGGCTGTGACCTTGATATGTTGCCGCCCCCACCATGGCAGGTACCACTAACAAGGGTGGGGGGTGAGGGATGGAGGGGGTGATGTAGTGTGACCCCTCCTGTCCCTCGGGAACTAAACCTGGTTCCCGCCAGACAATAGCGGTGACATGCTACTCTGGCCTCAGTTGTAGAGATGGGATATGGCCGACAGTGTGACAATGTGAGCAGACCTGGGAAAAGAAACATTCATAACTCATGTCTGGTGGAGACCTGGATCTGCCCTGGAGGTTTTAAGAAAGATAACTCCTCCAGGGTAGGTAAAGGTACGTCACTCTTGACTAAGCACATACATTACAATTCTTTGCCTCTACCTATAACTCAGATGACAGCTTAACTCAGTTACTGTGCGCTCATGTGCGCGCGAGATCTGGTGACCATAGGGTGACCAGGCCTAACTTGACTACTAAGTAAGGATGACAGAAGGTCGTCATCCTCTGATTGAGCATCAGGAATAACCATTCCCTCCACTCTCTCGGGGACTGGAATTACTGAAGGTAATTCCAGTTCTTCCCTTGCTACATAAAGTTTCAATTTATTTATATGGATGGTTCTTTCAACCTGGTCTTCAAATATACCCTTGATTATGAAATTTACTGGGCCTAGTTTCTTAATAACTCTATAAGGGCCTCGCCATCTAGCTGCTAACTTCCTACTCTGATTGGCGGGCGCTGGCTCATTCAGCCGCATCACTAGGCTTCCCTCCTTCACTCTTAATGGTTGTACCTGCTTATCATAATAATGGGCATACCGTGTCCTTGCTTTCTTTGATGCTTCAGCTGCTATCCTCCATGCATTCTTCATCTTGGTGAGGATTTCTGAAGGATAATCCTCTCCATAACTAATAGTATGTCTGTTAAGCAGACCTGACGCAAAATTACAAGAGTGTCCAGTAAACAGCAAGAGTGGTTGAGTATTTATTGACTGATGCACTGCGGTGTTTAGTGCAAACTGAACAAAGGGCAACTGTTCATCCCAAGTGGCCGGGTCATTCTCTGCTAAAATGGCAAGCATATCCTTCACCGTTCTATTTGTTCGTTCCACCATGCCGTTCGTCTGGGGATGGTATGCTGTTGTTAGCGCTGTTGTTGTTTCTAAGAGTTTACATACTTCCTGAAATAACGTACCAATAAACTCCTGTCCCCTGTCAGATACTAGAACTTTCGGCGGACCGAACACAGTAACAAACCTAGCTAAAAATGCATCTGCCACTGTTTGGGGGTCTTTCCTGGGAAGGGCTACTAGAGTGGTATACCTGGACAGATGGTCCACTAGAACTAGCGCATATCTGTTGCCTGAATTGCTACTATGTAAATCAATTAAATCAGCCCCCACCCGATCCAAGGGTTCTGCTATCTCTGAGAATTCCTGGAGTGGGGCTTGTACTTTAGGAGTACCTTTGCGTCGTTGACAGTTCCCACATGACCTGACGTACTTAATTACATGTGATAACAACCCTGGGAAATAAAATAATGACTTGGCCTTTGTGTAAGTTTTGTACACTCCCGGGTGACCTGCAATCTTTGACGCATGCGCAAGTTTTAATGCTGAAGGCTTTAATGCGTCAGGGATAACTAGCTGAAACAACGCCCTGTCTTTCTGAGCATTTACATGGTACAACACTCCTTCTTTGAGTGCAAAGTCATTTAAAGAGGTACTTTGTTTTCTCGAGGGATATTTCCCACCTTCCAGATGTTCAATAATTTCCTTCCATCGCTGTTCCTTCATCTGAAGTTCTCTCATCTTATCGCTCGCAATCGTTTCAATGTTTACATTCATATTGATGGTGGCAATGTTCCTACTTAACGCATCAGGAACAACATGAGATGGACCAGGCTTATACAATATCTGAAACGAGTGTGCTGACAGTTCGTGACCCCACCTTGTCATTCTCGGGCATCGTGTCTTTTTCTTAAAAATGTGGGTCAATGCTCGATGATCAGTATAAATTACGAAGTGGCGCTGAAACAAATAAGGCTCAAAATACCTTACACTCTCTACTACAGCTAAAGCTTCCTTGTCAGTGGCCGAGTACCTTACTTCCGGTCCTTTCACTTTCCTACTAAAGTAAGCTACCGGGTGCGGGTTGTTCTCCGAGTCACGCTGAATTAAACAGCCACCTATGGCAATGCCGCTAGCATCAGTGTGGACTTCCCAATCTTTCTCAAAGTTAGGAATTGCTAAAACTGGAGTAGTACTCAATTGCGATTTTAACTTCTCAAAAGCTTCATCATGCTCTCGGGTCCATACAAACTTAACGTTTTTCTTAGTGAGATTCGTCAGTGAAGCTGACGTTCTCGCAAAACCTTCTATGTGTCGACGGAAATACCCAGCTGCACCCAGAAATCTTCTCACGTCCTTTGCTGTCTTTGGTGTTGGCATTTCAGCAATAGCGCGACAAGAATCCGGGTCAGGGCGTATTCCATCTGTGCTTACCTGAAAACCCAGAAACTTGAATTTCTGAGCCGCCAGGGTACACTTTTGGGCGTTCAGTTTGAACCCCGCCTTGTTCAACAGCGACAAGGTCTCTGTTAAATCATGGAGGTGTTCATCAAACGTTCTAGAGTACACTACAACATCATCAAGGTACGCCAATGAGTGCCTACCAAGAACAGGGCTTAAAATATAATTTATCGCCCTCTGAAAAGATGAAGGAGCTGTCTTTAATCCAAATGGCATACGCTTGAAATGGTAAGTCCTAACACCGTCCGAAAATGCTGTTTTTTCTCTGTCTTGCTTTGCAACTGGTATGGCCCAATACGCTGACTTTGCGTCAAGTGTCGAGAAGTACTTAGCTGTGCCAAACTGGTCTATAATTTCTTGAATGAGAGGCAGAGGATAAGCGTCCGCTGTTGTCACTTCGTTCACTTTACGGTAATCTACACAGAACCTGTAACTACCATCAGGTTTGCGTACTAGCACTACTGGGGAAAGCCACGGTGACGTGCTTTCTTCTATAACGCCCTGTCTCACCATCTTTCTACACTCATCTCTAATAAGTTGTTTCGCCTGCTCTGGGAGTCTCCATTGACGTGTTTGGACCGGAGGATTATCACCTGTTGGAATGGTGTGTTCGACTTGAGGCAGGTAGCCTATTTCCTCATCCTCGGTCGCAAATAACCTAGGAAATTTACGGAGGACTTCCCGTACCTGTTTACGTTCCGCAGGTGACATATGAGTCAAATCTAGAGCAGTTATTAATTTGTCCACCATTTCCTTATCTTGAGGAGATAACGGGGTTTCTTTACCGATCTTACTGTGTGCCTCCTCGTTTCTTACGTTCAGTGCACTACATTGCGCTGTTACAGATGATGGTTGTGTGGTATCTGACTCTATTATTTCTTTTAAATTTACCACAATTCCCTGTGTCAGACTATCGCCTACCCTAAAGCGATAAGGTTTGTGAGAGAGGTTGACCACTGGTATTATCGCACCTTTGTCATGAACAGACACCAGAGTATATGGTATCAATAACCTATCAATTCTGCCAGCTACCTGAAGGGTACTTCCGGGTTGAATGTTTCTGCCTACGGCGACTTTAATAAACTTAAATGACCGTGGTGGACATACTTGTCTGTGTATAGCATGTAGACTACATGTTTTCTTGTCAGGGTCTTGAAGAGACTTGAACAATTGTTTAGGCAGGTTTACATATTTAGGTGCTCGTTGAATGGAAGCAATTATGGGAGGGTGATCAATTAACTTTACTGGGAAAGACACAGATCCCAACTGTAGCCTACTGTGTCTTGCTCCCTTCTCCGATGTCAAAGAATACGTGAATCGTCTCAAAAAATCCATACCTAACAATATATCACCAGGGAATGTTACATTATCCACCACAGTACACTCATGGATACAAGGTTCGTCTTTTTCAATGTTAAAAGTTAAAACGCATTTTCCCAGAACGTCAAAATGTTGACCATTGACAGCTGTTAATTGTGCACCCCCTTCCTTAAGGCGCACCTGACTGAAGGTCCTAAATGAGTCCATCTTAATGATGGTTACCTGACTACCAGTGTCCAGGAATGCAGTCAACCTCTTCCCGCACACCCTCACTTCAAAAGTGGGCCGCCCTTCCTCCTTGGGGGCCTTATCTCATAATTCCTCCTTATTATTGGGGCAGTCATCTCGTTTGTGGCCTCGTCCACCACAACTCCAACACCTGGGGTCATAAGTGTAGTACCAGTGAGGAGGCGGACCCGCTCTATGGTGCCCTCCCCTCTGGTTGCTATGAGAGTTACCTACGCTCTCCTTAACGCGATGTGCATTGGTCGTATCTACCGCTTGGACATAAGAGGATTGTCTAGTGTCATTTGTATCCTTACACTGCCCCTGAATATTCTGCAAGTCCGTAGCGTACTCTATTAAGCTATAGTAATCCATCGTTACACTTGCAGCCGAAACGTGAGCTCCAAGTGTCCCGGGGATTGACATACACAACAGTTGTTTAGCCTTCTGACTAATTCTCAGGTCATCGTAGCCTAACTCATACCTCAAGTCACGCACTCTCCGCAATATTCCAGTTCCAAAATCTTTGAGCGTTTCGTTCGGGCCTCGTTTTAAACTAGCTAAATACCTATTAGCTGTTTCCTCTGTTATTTTCTCTTTATAGCGTCTCTTAATGCTAACACAAACTCTGGCCATGTTTGCAAATATTGAAACTCTTGGTCCTGCATTATTGAACCATTAGGGTCTATACAAGCTCCCGCTGCTAAGTTAATTTTCACCCAGTCATCCTGGGCAGCTGACAAACATGAACCTACTTGCCCTAGCCAGTCGTCTATTTTTCTGTTCCGTTCCACTATATTTGTCGGTAACTCTTTGCAAATTAGTTTGGGCAACACTGGTCTAGGCAATGAGAATGATGAAAATGAGGGCTGACGCATACCATGAGACGCAGGGGGCATGGAGTGTAGATGTTGGCAATGGTTAGGGAAGGTCTGGTAATGGGGAGGGAAGGGTTGGTGTGAGGTAGGGTTATAGTGAGGGTCAGGTGGGGGGTAGGGTTGGGTAGGGTGATGTTGGTGTGAGGCAGGGGATACTAGGGGTTGGTTCTGGGCAAGACATAGGATGGTAGAGGAGGGTTTGGTCGTATGACCAAGGTTGGGGTTGCGAGGGGGAAGAGGTGGGGTGGTATTGGTGGGGACAGTCACCTGAGTGGACCCCTGGGTGGACCCCTGGGTAGACCCCTGGGTAGGCGTATGTACACGCCCTGCCGGAAGGTTCACATACAGGGGTTCAGAGAGGCGCTTCCTAATTTCTGAGGATGGGTAAGGTGGGAGGGGGGGTGGTTGGGGAGGGGTATGTGGGGAAGCTGCAGGCCGCCGCGTCCCTGGGGTGGTGGTGGGATTGGGGGACGGTCTGCGGGGAAGTGGGGGAGGGGTGATGTCATTAGGCTGCTGAGTATCCGGGGTGGACACGGGAAGGCTACCCAGCATGTGACCTGATGTGACCCCACCACCTGCACCTTGTGG
This sequence comes from Procambarus virginalis, assembly GCA_020271785.1. Classification (NCBI taxonomy): domain Eukaryota; kingdom Metazoa; phylum Arthropoda; class Malacostraca; order Decapoda; family Cambaridae; genus Procambarus; species Procambarus virginalis. The sequence goes on from WNGS01119233.1 coordinate 8,130, forward strand.
GTCGTCACCTGACTCCTGAACCGTGCTATCCACTTGGATAGCCTGTCTTTGTCTCCCTATTTCAACTTCCACTTCATCCAGCATCATAGCTAAGTCCCCATGTGCGGCCTCAGCCTGATCCTCTGAAAACTGTACTGCTGGAAGGTTTCGTTGGCTAAGCCCTCCCTGACTCCTTAATGTCCTATCTGAACTCATGATACCAATAAACTACGTCCGAACGACTAGTTCACCGGACTAGCGCTGACCCAAGATGTTGAAAGAAATTAAAAAAAAATATTTGGAACTGACAATAATCCACTGAGAACAAGACAAAAACTCACAACGTCGTTATAAATAACCCCTTTACTTAACAAGGATGGTAATTTCAATGTCACTTCTAAACCAAAAAACGTAAATAGTTTTCAATCTGCTTGCTCTTATGACAGATAATAATTGATATTACTTCCACCGTGTTGAGACAATTACTCATACGCGATACCAGTACACAATTCCACACGCACTATTCATTGACAATAATTCACTGATAGAAACTATTTGTACTTCCTATCGGGTAAACTGTAATTACTGCTCGTGAGAGCTTAATTAATGGTTACTCTTACGCCTTAAACCTACAGCCACATCACGTGACCCAGAACTATTTCCCTCGCTACTCTCGCGGGTCCACAGCTCAAAACTTGTTGTCACACACAGTGACCAGACATCAAACGCCAGGCGTCCCTAGACGTGAGTCTACTGACACACTAGTCCCCACTAGCATGCTGTACAATACCAGTACAACTCAGATTATCGCGTTCAAATGGAGTAATCAGTCAATCGCGATAATGTAACAGCCATAGTATGTAACTGTTATGTAGCCATATGGACCAACTTAAACGAGCTACTGCCCCTTGTCCTGACTTCAAGCGCCCTGCTGATAACCCTTGGCTCAAGTTATTAACTCAAGTACATGAAGATCAAATGTCAGTAATCAAAGAGCAGTCGGCCTTAATAATGAACCTGCAAGGCTCATTATTATCTTTGCAGAATGAAGCTGGAGCCCTACTCAAGAACAATCAAGATCTATCTACCAAAGTCGTCCACCTCGAGAAAGAATTAAACCTTCTCAAGAACACAGTTACTAGCTTTAATCCAGATGAAACCACTAGAAAACAGGAAGAAATATTGCAACGGTTTGAGAACCATCTGAACAACCTACAACACCAACACACTGTTACCCAGGACGAAACAGACCAACATAAACTACTAGAGTCTGTAATTATCTCTTCACATGATTTTCCCCAAGAAACTGATGGAGAAGACTGTGCTGCCATTGTGATCAAGGTATTGCAGGATAAGTTAAGGTATTCACTTCAAAAAAATCACATCAAATCAGCTTATAGAGTGGGTACCAAATCATCTGGTACAAACAACCGAAGAATTCGATTAAAACTTGATAGCTGCTCCCGCAAGTCTGATCTTATCACAGCTGCAGTCGCTGGTAAATCCTCTGTTTATGTGAATGAATGTCTGACCAGGTTCAGGCAAAATCTCTTTTTTAAACTGCGTGGTTGCTGCAAAAATTCCACTGTAATTAAGCACTGTTTTGTGCGAGATGGTAAAATTATAGCTAGGAGGACTGACATTGGAAAAACCTATTCAATAACCACTGAAGCTCACCTTAATTCTTTCCTCAGTGACTGTGGGATAACTGCTGTATAGCCAGAATTCAAATTATAATCTCATTTAACTACCATTGTGTACTTTAGCTCTGCCTTTCCTTTCAAAAGGTAACTTTAACTAACTTTAGTTAAAAAATAATTGTCACCCTTTCAATTGTCATCTTTCATTTTACTCCCATGTTCAGTAGTACACTGGCTTTGCCTGTGTCCTCTAGTATTAACTTCATTATCCAGTGTTCCTGAGTGTATCTCTATTTAAGCTACCTCATTTTGTCTTAGTGTAACTTTAGTATTAAACTATAGTGTACTTATAATAGTATAGTAAGCAAGCTTTTCATTTTATAGTTTTCATAATTGCTTTTTTACTTTTTTGGGCATCTATTGTTATTATTATTCTAGTTCATTATTTACATTCCTAGTTCTCATTAAGTTTTTTTTTCTTTACTTAATTTACCATTGAGTTTATATTACTTAAATTACCATTAAGTTTATATTACTTTAGAATTTTTATTCTACTTTCCTTTATTTTCTATTTTGTATTTTGGCACTCTTGCCTTGTTTCCCAGCAACCAGCCTTTTTATGCAGACATGTATAGACCCAGAACTAAACCTCTTATCCACTATCTATGACAATCATCACTTTAATGACCAAAATTGCAATTATTTTACAGCACATGATGTAAACAATGTATTAACACATAATCACAATATCTCTGTAATCAACTTGAATGTTAGATCCCTAGGTAAACACTTCGATGATGTTAGTGCCTTGATTGAAACTATTGACAACAAATTCACTTTTATTATACTTACTGAAACGTGGTTGAAAGAGGATACTACTCAACTCTTTAACATGCCTAACTACTTGGCAATTCACAACTGTCGTCAAATTCAGAGAGGTGGTGGTACTGCTCTTTACTACCATCATGAACTAACATGCTTAAAAGTAATTAGAACTAGAGACTGCTGTGGGGAGTATATCTTCGCCAGTTTCAGAGTCAAGGGTACCGAGTCTATCTTGTCTGTAGGTGCAGTCTATAGAATTCCTAACACTGATGTGTCTGAATTCAATTCAAACCTCAGTAATCTAATACTCGAGAACAGACTGAACAAAAACCATCTAATTATCGCAGGGGACTTTAATATTGACCTCTGCGAGCCTGAGCACCCTACTACTGTTAGCTTCCTCAACTGTATGAATTCCTGCTTCCTCATACCCTTAATCACTAGACCTACTAGAATCACTGATAGTACTGCCACGACTCTAGATCACATCTGGACCAACATAACCTTTCCGCTTACTTCAGGTATAATCACCGATAGCACTACAGACCATTACCCCACATTTCTCTTAACTAACATTAACAAACCACCTCTAGAGTCAAGGGAGATAAGTTTTAGGCTGCACAATGAATCTGCTATAGACAATTTTATAACTGCTGCTGATAATGTCAACTGGGAGTCAGAGTTAGGTAACATAGGGGACATCAACCTAGCAGTACAATCTTTTCTTCAAAAAACTCTAAGCCTTTATAACACCCACTGTCCTATGCTTACAAAACAAGTCACTACCAAAAGGCTTAACAATCCCTGGCTTACAAAGGGAATACTTAAATCCATTAATAAAAAACATGACCTTGAGAAGAAGTATAGGCTAGGAACCGTCTCCAAAGAATTCTCAAAAAATTACTCTTTACTGCTATCTAAGATAATTAGACGAGCCAAAGCTAAATACTACGAAGATAAATTTACCCAAATAAAGAGCAACATTAAAAAACTTGGAGCACAATTTCACAAATCTTGGGATCAAAGAAGACTTTAAACAACAAACCAACACTCCTGTCTAATAACGATGGTCAGCTTTCAGCCTCTGATTCTGCTATTGAGTTCAATAGGTTCTTCTCTTCCATTGGGTCATCCCTTGCAAATGATATTCCATCTTCCAGTACTGAGGTTAAGGACTACCTTACAGGTAACTATCCACAGTCTCTGTACCTAAAGCCTACTAATTCCACTGAAGTCAATGAGATAATCCTTTCCCTCAAAACCAAGTCTAGTGCCCTTGAGGAGATTCCGACATTAATTTACAAAAAGCCTCCAGATCCTTAGCCCCTGCAATTGCATTGCTCTTCAACAAGTCACTTGAACTCCAAACCTTTCCAGATATTCTAAAAAAAGCGAGAGTAACCCCTGTCCACAAATGTGGTGATCCCACAGATGTTAACAACTACAGACCTATTTCAATCCTGCCTAACTTATCAAAATTTTTGAAAAACTAATCTACAAGCAGCTCTACTCTTATCTAGCCAAGCACAATATACTTAGCTCTTGCCAATATGGCTTCAGACCTAAAAAAAGCACTAACGATGCACTTATTAGTATGATTAACTTAATTCATGCAGCTCTTGATAAAAATGAGTTCCCTGTTGGGTTATTTGTGGACCTGCGTAAGGCTTTTGACACTGTCAACCACCAAAACCTTCTTCTTAAATTACATCATTATGGAGTCAGAGGACTCTCCCTGCAATACCTCAAATCTTACCTTACTGACAGACTCAGTATGTTTCTGTGAACAATTCAATTCTCCTACCCTACCCATCAACATTGGTGTTCCTCAGGGCAGTATACTTGGCCCTCCTCTTTCTCATCTACATTATGACCTTCCAAATGCCTCCCAACACCTGACCAATTCTATTTGCTGACGACACAACCTT
>WNGS01119242.1:0-13004 GCA_020271785.1 Procambarus virginalis
CTGCACCATCACTACACCTGCACACCATGCACTACCACCTGCACCATTACTACACATGCACCATCACTACACCTGCACCATCACTACACCTGCACCATCACTACACCTGCACCATCACTACACCTGCACCATCACTACACCTGCTGCATCACTACACCTGCACCATCACTACACCTGCTTCATCACTACACATGTACCATCACTACACCTGCACCATTACTACACATGCACCATCACTACACCTGCACCATCACTACACCTGCTGCATCACTATACCTGCACCATCACTACACCTGCTGCATCACTATACCTGCACCATCACTACACCTGCTTCATCACTACACCTGCACCATCACTACACCTGCTGCATCACTATACCTGCACCATCACTACACCTGCACCATCACTACACCTGCACCATCACTACACCTGCACCATCACTACACCTGCACCATCACTACACCTGCACCCTCACTACACCTGCACCATCACTACACCTGCACCATCACTACACCTGCACCATCACTACACCTGCACCCTCACAACACCTGCACCATCACTACACCTGCACCATCACTACACCTGCTCCATCACTACACCTGCACCCTCACTACACCTGCACCATTACTACATCTGCAGCATCACTACACCTGCACCATCACTACACATGCACCATCACTACACCTGCACCATCACTACGCCTGCACCATCACTACACCTGCACCATCACTACACCTGCACCATCACTACACCTGCACTCTCACTACACCTGCACCATTACTACACATGCACCATCACTACACCTGCACCATCACTACACCTGCACCATCACTACACCTGCACCATCACTACACCTGTACCATCACTACACCTGCTCCATCACTACACCTGCACCATCACTACACCTGCTTCATCACTACACATGTACCATCACTACAGCTGCATCATCACTACACCTGCACCATTACTACACCTGCTGCATCACTACACCTGCACCATCACTACACCTGCTTCATCACTAAACATGTACCATCACTACACCTGCACTCTCACTACACCTGCACCATTACTACACATGCACCATCACTACACCTGCACCATCACTACACCTGCACCATCACTACACCTGCTGCATCACTATACCTGCACCATCACTACACCTGCTGCATCACTATACCTGCACCATCACTACACCTGCTTCATCACTACACCTGCACCATCACTACGCCTGCTGCATCACTATACCTGCACCATCACTACACCTGCACCCTCACTACACCTGCACCATCACTACACCTGCACCATCACTACACCTGCACCATCACTACACCTGCACCCTCACTACACCTGCACCATCAATACACCTGCACCATCACTACACCTGCAACATCATTACACCTGCACCCTCACTACACCTGCACCATCACAACACCTGCACCATCACTACACCTGCTGCATCACTATACCTGCACCATCACTACACATGCCCCATCACTACACCTGCACCACCACTACACCTGCTCCATCACTACACCTGCACCATCACTACACCTGCTGCATCACTATACCTGCACCATCACTACACATACCCAATCACTACACCTGCACCATCACTACAACTGCACCATTACTACACCTGCACCATCACTACGCCTGCTGCATCAATACACCTGCACCATCACTACACCTGCACCCTCACAACACCTGCACCCTCACTACACCTGCACCATTACAAGATAACCTGGAAGATAACCTCAAGATATCCCATATCTTGAGGTTATCTTGAGATGATTTCGAGGCTTTAGTGTCCCCGCGGCCCGGTCCTCGACCAGGCCTCCATCCCCAGGAAGCAGCCCGACAGCTGACTTACACCCAGGTACCTATTTTACTGCTAGGTAACAGGAGCATAGGGTGAAAGAAACTCTGCCCATTGTTTCTCGCCGGCGCCAGAGATCGAACCCGGGTCCACAGGATCACAAGTCCAGTGTGCTGTCCACTCGGCCGACCGGCTCCCTGCTCCATCACTACACCTGTTGCATCACTACATCTGCTGCATCACTACACCTGCTGCATCACTACACCTGCTGCATCACTACACCTGCTGCATCACTACACCTGCACCATCACTACACCTGCTCCATCACTACATCTGCTGCAACACTACACCTGCTCCATCACTACACCTGCTGCATCACTACACCTGCTGCATCACCACACCTGCTCCATCACTTTACCTGCTGCATGATTACACCTGCTCCGTCACTACACCTTCCCCATCACTACACCTGCTGCATCACTACACCTGCCCCATCACTACACCTGCCCCATCACTACACCTGCTGGATCACTACACCTGCTGGATCACTACACCTGCTGCATGATTACACCTGCTCCGTCACTACACCTTCCCCCATCACTACACCTGCTGCATCACTACACCTGCCCCATCACTACACCTGCTGGATCACTACACCTGCTGGATCACAACACCTGCTGGATCACTACACCTGCACCATCACTACACCTGCTCCATCACTACACCTGCTCCATCACTACACCTGCCCCATCACTACACCTGCTCCATCACTACACCTGCACCATCACTACACCTGCTCCATCACTACACCTGCCCCATCACTACACCTGCTACATCACTACACCTGCTCCATCACTACACCTGCCCCATCACTACACCTGCTCCATCACTACACCTGCACCATCACTACACCTGCTCCATCACTACACCTGCCCCATCACTACACCTGCCCCATCACTACACCTGCTCCATCACTACACCTGCCCCATCACTACACCTGCCCCATCACTACACCTGCTCCATCACTACACCTGCTGGATCACTACACCTGCTGCATCACTAAACCTGCTGCATCACTACACCTGCTGGATCACTACACCTGCTGGATCACTACACCTGCTGCATCACTACACCTGCTGGATCACTACACCTGCTGGATCACTACACCTGCTGGATCACTACACCTGCTGGATCACTACACCTGCTGGATCATTACACCTGCTGGATCACTACACCTGCTGGATCACTACACCTGCTGCATCACTACACCTGCTGGATCACTACACCTGCTGGATCACTACACCTGCTGGATCACTACACCTGCTGGATCACTACACCTGCTGGATCACTACACCTGCTGGATCACTACACCTGCTCCATCACTACACCTGCTGGATCACTACACCTGCTGGATCACTACACCTGCACCATCACTACACCTGCACCATCACTACACCTGCTCCATCACTACACTTCTCACAGTTTATGGGTGTCAGAGGAGCATAAGTTAAGAGAGTACAACTAGGGGAAGGGCCGGTGTCTTCTCACACCAGCTCTCATTACGTCCTCTCTTGACAAATATTGTACAGTTCCCCCCAATAATTTAACTCTTACACCTTATTCATTACTCTTTGTAATCATTGTTTTCCCTCAAATTGTAGAATTTGTCTTAGAAATTGTAGGAAAGAGATGTTTTAGCGTTTATGTTCGTGTCTTCAAATATCGAGTCCTTCATTATATTCTCTCTTCAATATCTCACATCGTGTTATATTTCCTATATCATCCCTCCCCTCTGGCCTCGTCCTCCCCACCATTCCCCACTCCCTCGTCCCCTAGTCCTTCCAATCCCCCCACTTCCTCCGTTACCTTGTTCTCCCCCACCATTCCTCACTCCCTCGTCTGATACGTTCCGAAATGATCTGATGTTCCCATCAGAAAAATAGGAACCTCAAATAATATGATGTTCCCATCACTGAAAAATGAGAACGATTAAAAAGACGAAATAAAAAAAAATAAAAAATAACCATACACACGAAATGAACAGTATGTAAACAACACAGCTCAATTCCAATGCAATGCACAAAATAATTAACTCAAAATGAAAATAAATCAAAACCTATGAAAATTCAATTAATGCAACCGGAAACATTGAAACGGGATCATAACATATTTAGTATAGCGTGTGTAGCTTTTACGTGCAACAGATGGCGCTGTTTTAAATAAAAGAATGTTTTTACCTGTGACAGGTGTGACATCTATAGGTAAATAAAAACACGCGCATATGCAGATGGAACGTTGTGTGAAAATTTCAAAGCAATCAGTGAAGAACTTCCGGAGATTAGAGATTTTGAACAAAGAAACATTTACATTTTTATTTATAGACTAGCTGTACCGGGCAGGCGTTGCTGTGCCTCAGCAACGCCTGTGCGTTGCTGAGCAACAACAAACCTCCCCTGTCTCCCAGTCCTTCCCACCATTACCCCCTCCCCTTTCCCCTCGACTTCCCAACCATTCCTCACTCCCCCGTCCCCTCGTCCTCGCCACCATTACCCCTCCCCGACCCCTCGTCCTCCCACCATTCCCCACTCCCTCGTCCAATGCATTCCCAAATGATCTAATGTTCCCATCAGAAAATTGGGAACATCAAATGATCTGATGTTCTCATCACTGATTCAAGAAAATCAATTAAAAAACGAAATGAAAAACAATAAAAAAAATAAAAAAATAAACTATACTCACGAAATGAACAGTATGGTAAACAACACAGCTCAATTCCAATGCAATGTCACACAATATAACTAAATGAAAATGAAAATAATTCGAAATCTATGAAAATTCAATTTATCAATGAAATCAGAAACATTGAAATGGAATCAATACATTTAGTATAGCGTGAGTTGCTCTTACGTGCAACAGATTGCATTTTTTTTATAAACAGCACAATCATGTTTCTACCTGTCACAGGTGTTGCACCAATACATATACTCACCAAATGAACGGTATGGTAAACAACACAGCTCAGTTCCAACACAATGTCACACAAAATAATTAAATAATAAAGACAATAAATCGAAATGTATGAAAATTTAATTTGCCAATGCAGTCAAAAACATTGAAATTGAATCATAACATAGTTAATATTGTGTGTGTGTGGCTCTTATGTGCAACAGATGGCGCTGTTTCTTAAAAAAAAGAATGTTAACACCTGTCACATGTATGGCATCTATACTATTACTTACGAAATGAATTGTATGTTAATCAACAAAGCTTAATTCCAACACAATGTCACACAAAATAAATCAATAAATATTAAAATAAATAGAAATCTATGAAAATTAAACTTATCAATGCAATCGGAAACACTGAAATAGAATTCGTAACATATTTAGTATAGCATGTGAGCTGCTATTACGTGCAACAGATGACGCTGTTTAAAAAAAAACATGTTTTTACCTGTCACAGGCGTGGCATCAATATAGTAGGTACATAAAACGCGCATATTTAAATGGATCGTTGTGTCAGACGTTCAAAGCAATCGGTGAAGAACTTTTGGTGATTACAGCATGTGTTGCTCTTAAGTCCAGCAACTGGCACTGTTAAAAAAATAAAAGCATGTTTTTCCTGTCACAGGTAAGGTATTTTTAAATAGTAGGTATATAAAAACACGCGCCTATTTGAATGAAACGTCGTGTCAAAATTTGTAAGTAATCGATAAAGAGGTTTCAGAGATTTTTCTCACATGAAAAAACATGAAAAAACAATGTTTTTTCCGTAACAGACGTGACGTGAATATAGTAAGTATATGAAATCCGCTCGGATGCGAATGGAACGTTGTGTAAAAATTTCAAAGCAATCAGTGAAGAACTTTGNGCCACAGGTAACGGTAGCCACCTGCCACAGGTAACGGTAGCCACCCTGCCACAGGTAACGTTAGTCAGCGGTGACCCCATAACGTGGCCAGCGGTGACCCCATAACGTGGCCAGCGGTGACCCCATCATAGACTGGGGTCACCGCTCTTGTCTGCAGCAACCCCCCCCCCCATGGCCCTCGTTACTAGGTAATGGCTGACTTGCCTCTAGGTGCTCGTTGTTCTTATGGGAACCTAAACCTTTGTTGTCCTCAGATACCTTTCTAAGTTCTCAAGTCCGGTATAATTGTGGTTCTTGCAATATTCGGGATCATTTGCCAGCGTTTTCAAGGCAGGTTTATCAACATATAATTTATATTTGTATAATATATATACAATGTCATATTGCCTGTTTTTGTCGTAAACTTATCATATAAGGTAATTGGTCTCCTGCCGGATGTGCAACAGTAATTGTTTGTGCATGACAAGTGCATGACAACGGGTACTGTCTGTGCATGACAACGGGTACTGTCTGTGCATGACAAGTGCATGCCAACGGGTACTGTCTGTGCATGGCAAGTGCATGCCAACGGGTACTGTCTGTGCATGACAAGTGCATGACAACGGGTACTGTCTGTGCCTGACAACGGGTACTGTCTGTGCATGACAACGGGTACTGTTTGTGCCTGACAACGGGTACTGTCTGTGCCTGACAACGGGTACTGTCTGTGCATGACAACGGGTACTGTCTGTGCCTGACAACGGGTACTGTCTGTGCCTGACAACGGGTACTGTCTGTGCATGACAACGGGTACTGTCTGTGCCTGACAACGGGTACTGTCTGTGCATGACAACGGGTACTGTCTGTGCATGACAACGGGTACTGTCTGTGCCTGACAACGGGTACTGTCTGTGCATGACAAGTGCATGCCAACGGGTACTGTCTGTGCATGACAAGTGCATGCCAACGGGTACTGTCTGTGCATGACAACGGGTACTGTCTGTGCATGACAACGGGTACTGTCCGTGCATGACAACGGGTACTGTCTGTGCATGACAACGGGTACTGTCCGTGCATGAAAACGGGTACTGTCCGTGCATGAAAACGGGTACTGTCTGTGCATGACAACGGGTACTGTCTGTGCATGACAACGAGTACTGTCTGTGCATGACAAGTGCATGACAACGGGTACTGTCTGTGCCTGACAACGGGTACTGTCTGTGCATGACAACGGGTACTGTCTGTGCCTGACAACGGGTACTGTCTGTGCCTGACAACGGGTACTGTCTGTGCATGACAACGGGTACTGTCTGTGCATGACAACGGGTACTGTCTGTGCCTGACAACGGGTACTGTCTGTGCATGACAAGTGCATGCCAACGGGTACTGTCTGTGCATGACAAGTGCATGACAACGGGTACTGTCTGTGCATGACAAGTGCATGCCAACGGGTACTGTCTGTGCATGACAACGGTACTGTCTGTGCATGACAACGGGTACTGTCCGTGCATGACAACGGGTACTGTCTGTGCATGACAACGGGTACTGTCCGTGCATGAAAACGGGTACTGTCCGTGCATGAAAACGGGTACTGTCTGTGCATGACAACGGGTACTGTCTGTGCATGACAACGGGTACTGCCGTGCATGACAACGGGTACTGTCTGTGCATGACAACGGGTACTGTCCGTGCATGAAAACGGGTACTGTCCGTGCATGAAAACGGGTACTGTCTGTGCATGACAACGGGTACTGTCTGTGCATGACAACGGGTACTGTCTGTGCATGACAAGTGCATGCCAACGGGTACTGTCTGTGCATGACAAGTGCATGCCAACGGGTACTGTCTGTGCATGACAACGGGTACTGTCTGTGCATGACAAGTGCATGCCAACGGGTACTGTCTGTGCATGACAACGGGTACTGTCTGTGCATGACAACGGGTACTGTCCGTGCATGACAACGGGTACTGTCTGTGCATGACAACGGGTACTGTCTGTGCATGACAACGGGTACTGTCTGTGCATGACAACGGGTACTGTCTGTGCATGACAACGGGTACTGTCTGTGCATGACAACGGGTACTGTCTGTGCATGACAACGGGTACTGTCCGTGCATGAAAACGGGTACTGTCCGTGCATGAAACGGGTACTGTCCGTGCATGACAACGGGTTCTGTCTGTGCATGACAACGGGTACTGTCTGTGCATGACAACGGGTACTGTCTGTGCATGACAACGGGTACTGTCTGTGCATGACAAGTGCATATGACGGAGAGCAACAGTTAGGTATCCTGACCAAAGAACCTTGAATTGAAATTGAAATAAGTTTATTGATGTAAAATACACACAAAGGGATGAGGTAGCTCAAGCTATTCTCACCCCGTTCAGTACATATACACGTTCAGTACATATACACACATCACAAACCATAAACATATTACCAAACATTCTGAGAGACAACATATACATTTCGAACCTTGAATGATCATTGCTAAGGAAATATTCCGTCAACGCCAGATTTTAATATCAAAGACTTTTTAATAATACAGAGAACTGATTTCTGATTCCTAACTGGACAGAGTTAGTCGCCTGACAGCTGAGTGGACAGCGCTCCGGATTCGTAGTCCTGAGGTTCCGGGTTCGATCCCCGGTGGAGGAGATAACAAATGTGCAAAATATTTCTTCACCCTGATGCCCCTGTTACCTATCAGTAAATAAGTACCTGGGAGTTAGACAGCTGCTACGGGCTGCTTCCTGGAGGTGTGTAACAAAAAGGAGTCCTGGTCGAGGACCGGGCCGCGGGAACGCAAAGCCCCGAAATCTCAAGATAACACATGGTCTTCACGTTGATATAACACAATGATTATCTGTTATTCAATGCTCTTTTACGCACACAAAGTAGAATATATGGTAGTAATAACACTAATAAGATCAGTGTTGCATGATTTACATGCCAGTTGGCTGGGACTTAATAACGCGAGTCATATCTTTGTCATTGTAATGTGCACTACACACTCTCAGCTGCCGAGGAAACAGTTGGCAGACGCCTCGTGCATAATGCAACAGTCTCCCCCGTGTTCTAACCAAATTCCATTTTCTTGGTTCGTTCATCCTGCGCCTGAGAGAATGGAGCTTGACTTTTGCTTACTTTTATATATCAATATTTACAGTCAAGCTGTTATATGTTACCTGTTTGTTTAAGTATTAAGTGGCAGATACTTGAGTTTGTGTTTATTTCAGATACATTCGTAAGGTATTTTGGTGTTAGAATATAGATATTAGATGTACGTGAACTCTTACGAGAAGCAAAAATCGGAATTTTTGTGATGTTGGAATGTGTGTGTGTAGGCGTCTGAGGCGATACTGAGGCGACGGTGTATTTACATACACCTAGTGTGTGTACCTTGTCCCGCTCCTGTGTGGTGATCCTGTGTGGTGAGCCTGTGTGGTGAGCCTGGCACCCACTCCTGTGTGGTGAGCCCAGCTCCCGCTCCTGTGTGGTGATCCTGTGTGGTGATCCTGTGTGGTGAGCCCAGCTCCCACTCCTGTGTGTTGAGCCCAGCTCCCACTCCTGTGTGGTGAGCCCAGCACCAACTCCTGTGTGGTGAGCCCAGCTCCCACTCCTGTGTGGTGAGCCCAGCTCCCACTCCTGTGTGGTGAGCCTGGCACCCACTCCTGTGTGGTGAGCCCAGCTCCCACTCCTGTGTGGTGAGCCCAGCTCCCACTCCTGTGTGGTGAGCCCAGCTCCCACTCCTGTGTGGTGAGCCCAGCTCCCACTCCTGTGTGGTGAGCCCAGCTCCCACTCCTGTGTGGTGAGCCCAGCTCCCACTCCTGTGTGGTGAGCCCAGCTCCAACTCCTGTGTGGTGAGCCCAGCTCCCACTCCTGTGTGGTGAGCCCAGCTCCCACTCCTGTGTGGTGAGCCCAGCTCCCACTCCTGTGTGGTGAGCCCAGCTCCCACTCCTGTGTGGTGAGCCCAGCTCCCACTCCTGTGTGGTGAGCCCAGCTCCCACTCCTGTGTGGTGAGCCCAGCTCCCACTCCTGTGTGGTGAGCCCAGCTCCCACTCCTGTGTGGTGAGCCCAGCTCCCACTCCTGTGTGGTGAGCCCAGCTCACTACACAGGAGCTGGGTGAAACTGAGTACCCACATGAGCCACAATGACGTTAGAAAGAACTTTTTCAGTGTCAGAGTAGTTAACAGATGGAATGCATTAGGCAGTGATGTGGTGGAGGCTGACTCCATACACAGGTTTAAGTGTAGATATTATAGAGCCCAGTAGGCTCAGGAACTTGTACACCAGTAAATTTACGGTTGAGAGGCGAGACCAAAGAGCCAGAGCTTAGCCTCCGCAAGTACAACTAGATGAGTACAACTAGGCGAGTATACACACAAAGAGGCCTCGCGGCTGAGTGGACAGCGCTTTGGGGTCGTACCGGGACCGGGTCGTAATAAGGGACCGGGTTCGAACTCCGGCCGAGGCAAAAACAAATAGGCAGAGTTTCTTTCATCCTGATGCATCTGTTCACCTAGCAGTAAATAGGAGTTAGATGCTACGGGCTGCTTCATGGGGATGTGTGAGTGTGTGTATTCACCTAGTTATTTACCCTAAAAAAGTTAGTAACAGTTGAGAGGCGGGTCGAGAGAACTGAGCTCAACCCCAGCAAGCACAAATAGGTGAATACATAAAATACTCATTTGACACTCACTTGCACAAGCAGACACAAACATAGACAAAACACACACACTCTAAAACACACTCAACCATATTCACATACTAACACAAACTTGCACAAACACACTTTCATAAATGCACACAATTATATTCATATACTAACACAAAATCCTATACATATACAAAATGTATATACTATACTTACATTCATATATTTACACTAAACACACAAATACTCTCACAAACTTACATATTATATTGAATTAAATGCAAACACACTTTCACAAACTTGCACAAACACACATACGTCCACTCTCACACTAAATCATGCAAACACTTACACAAACACATGTGAAATACGAAAGAAGTCATTCTTTCACACGTTATGAAAGTGTGTGTTTGTCTAAGTGTGTGTCAGCATGTGCAAGTGGGAGAGACAAGATCTAAGCCCCCCATCCCCCACCCCACCCCCTCCAACCCCTGTTAACTACACCACAGGAGGACGACCCCTCACCCTAACACTCCCTACCCCCCATCCTCGAGGGCTCCCTGTCCCTCCAACCCTAGGAATTCTTCCTGTCCCAAGCAGGCCTGAGCAAATTCTAAATCCTTTCTCCTCCACCCGCCACCTCCCTCCAAACCCCAGGTAACTACCCCACAGGAGGATGAGCCTACCCAAGTAGCAATGCCCGTGGAACAGCTTCCTGCACTAGTGGGTAGGGTGGGTGAAAAATGTATATAGGAAAGTGAGCTTCAAGGTAATGTACTCGGACATCGATGGGATTACCAACAAAGCAAGTGAACTGTCAGAAAGAGCGCAGGAAGAAACCGCAGATGTAGTAGGATTCATTGAAACAAAATTGTCAGGAATCATAACGCTTTGTTTCCAAAGGACTACTATATAGTAAGGAAAGAGAGGGAAGGGAGACGAGGAGGAGGAATCGTCCTGCTGATAAGGAAGGACTGGGGCTTTGAAGAGATGGAAATTCCGAGCTGCAACGAATTCAGAGATTACATAACAGGATCTATAACAATGGATGGACGTAAGATAATAGTGGCAGTCATTTACAACCCTCCATTAAATGACAGAAGACCCAGACAGGAGTTTGATAGGAACAACATGGCAACCAATAATATAATAGAGAGCAGCTTCACTTGTCTGCAGGAATGGATACAGACTCTTACTCATGGGAGATTTTAACCATGGAAAGATAGACTGGGAGAATGGGGACCCACGTGGAGATGCAGATACATGGAGAGCTAAACTCTTGGAAGTGACAACAAGGAACTTTCTGAACCAACATGTCAAGAGACCCACAAGAATGAGAGGCAATGACGAACCAGCTAGACTCGCCTGATATTTACTTTGAACGAGTCAGAAATAAGGGAAGTCAAATTTGAAGCCCCCATAGGAATGAGTGACCACAGTGTATTGACATTTGAGTATCAGGTGGAGGTAGGGATAACATATCCAAGGATGGGATTGGAAGGGAAAAAACTAAATTACCGAAGAGAGGAAAATATGTCGAGATGAGGAACTTCTTAATTGGAATACCATGGGAAACAGAACTCAGAGAAAAGACTGTACAGGATATGATGGATTATGTCACCCAGAAGTGTCAGGAGGCTGCAGACAGGTTTATCCCGGCCCAAAAAGAGAAAAATGGAAAACAAAGACAATATGAAAATGACATAGCGAGTAAAGCCAAGACCCAACCAAAGCTGCTCCACAGCCACATCAGGAGGAAAACAGCAGTGAAGGAACAAGTGATGAAACTGAGAAAAGGGAGATCAGATACACAGAGAAGGACAAGGAGATGTGTGACGAACTCAACAAGAGATTCCAGGAGATTTTGATAATAGAACAAGGAGGAGGAGTCCATGCACAAATAAGGAGGCAAACCAAGCAACTTGGGGAAATTTGACCTCACCGGTGATGCGGTCAGAAGGAATGTGTTGGAGCTGAATGTGACAAAGGCTGTTGGACCTGGCAGAATCTCACCGTGGATACTAAAAGAATGTGCAGAAGCATTAAGTGTGTTACTCTCTATGGTGTAACAGGTCACTGGATACAGGAGACCTATCGGAAGCTGGAAGACAACTAACGTAGTCCCAATCTATCTCATCCGTCTTTATTCTTCTCATAATTTTTGCATAATCAGCAAACATTGAGAGAAATGAGTCTATACCCTCTGGAAGGTCGTTTACATATATTAGAAACAGGATGGTCCAAGTATAGAGCCCTGTGGGACTCCGCTGGTGACATCTCGATACTCTGATGTCTTCCCCCTCATAGTTTCAGTTTCCTGTTGTCTAGATACTTCTTTATCCACTGGAGTACCCTACCTTTCACTCCTGCCTGTTGCTCCAACTTTTGTAACAGCCTTTTAATGGGTACTATGTCAAAGGCTTTTTGACAGTCCAAGAAAATGCAAATACCCTTCTCTTTCTTGCCTAATTTGTGTTGCTTGGTCATAAAATTCTATTAAACCTGTGAGGCACGATTTACCATCTCTGAACCCATGCTGGTGGTGTGTTACAAAGCTATTTCCCTCCAGATGCTCTACGAGCCTTTTCCTCACGATTTTCTCCATCACCTTGCATGGTATACAAGTTAGGGAAACTGGCCTATAGTTCATCGCCTCTTGCCTGTCACCCTTTTTGTATG
>WNGS01119244.1:0-12358 GCA_020271785.1 Procambarus virginalis
TTCAGGCTCACAGTGAATCAGTTTTAGGCATCTCTCTAATGCACTTCACATATTAACTGGGAATCTGAATTTAATAATACACAGCTATAAACTCATTAACTAACCTCTTCTCTCCAAAACTCTAAGCCTCTACAACACTCACTGTCCCCTCCTTACCAAACAAGTAACTGATAAAGAAAAAATAACCCGTGGCTCACAAGTGGCTTAATTAAATCAATCAACAAAAAACATGAATATGAAAAGAAATTTAGGATTGGCCTAGTTACAAAGGAAGTAGTTAAAAGGTACTCAGTACTTACCATTATCATAAGAAAAGCTATCTTTCATATTTGTGAGACTAGATTCAAAGAAGCAAAAGGCAACATGAAAAGCACATGGAATACCATCTCTATATCCTAGGAACTAAACAACACTCACAAACCAGATAACACTCTCTAAGGATGGCTTACACCGTCATCTGATTTAGAAAGGTGAATGAATTTAATAGTCTTTCTTATCGATTGGTGCTAACCTTGCAAGTAAAATCCCACAGACTCAGACACATATCAACACATATCTCTCAGGCAGCTATCCAAACTCTCTTCTCTTTCACCAGTCAGCCCGACAGATTTGTGTCCATCATACCTCACTAAAAACCAAAGCTGACATCAGTGAAATACCATCCATGTTATACAAGAGCGCCTCCCATGCCCTTGCGCTACCTATAGCTCTGCTGTTCAACAAATCCCTTAGGTCATACCTTCCCTGATATCCTTAAAAAAACAGAGTAACCCAGTTCATAAGGAGGTAATCCGGCAGACATAAACAATTATAGACCAATATAACACCTACCCTACTATCAAAATATTGGAAAAAATTATCTACAAACAACTCTACTCCTATCTCGTAAAATTCGACATTCTTAGCCCCTGTCAGTTTGGCTTCCGCTCCCAAAAGAGTACCAACGATGCAATATTAGTCTCCTTAGAATACTGTACCAGCATTTACTCAGCCCTTGACAAAAATGAGTTTCCGATTGGACTCTTCATTGACCTGAGAAAGGCCTTTGATACTGTTAATCACAATTACCTCTTACGTAAACTCCATCATTATGGAATCCGAGGCCATACACTGGACTATATCCAATCCTATCTTAGTGATAGACACCAGTGTGTAGCCATTGTAGCGAGTTAATCTTATACTCGCTCCATTATCTCATTATCTTAATGCATTACTAATCACACAAGCTACAATCCTTTCCCCAATTACAGGTAATACTCTTCTCACCTTGTTGGAGGGAGCTGAGGTGTAATCACCATATAACCCAGCGATGGGGAGAACAGCAAGACAGTACAATCTCCAGTCAAGAATGTAGTACTCGGCTTGGGCAGTTCTAGTCGACCCAAGACGCTACAGCTTCGACACAGAGCAGACAGCAGACTATGACCGCATCCACCTACAACGCTCTCGCTCCCGAGTTCAGACACTTGCAATTCCCAATCGAGCCGCCACGCTCTCCCGCATAGAGCTCCACGACTCCGGCCTCACTCAGCTCTCTGCTCTGCTCCAGGCTTCGTCTCAACGTCTACGACACAGCTGTATCCAGGACTACTAAATAAATATGAAACTCACTAAACACTGTGTATCTAATCAACCAAACAACGTAACACAATCGTATGTTACATTGGTGACCCCAGAGAGTTTCGACGATACCCAGCCACGATGGACTACAACAGGGGTCTCCAAACTTTCAATGTAAGGGCCACATTATATATTTCCCATATTTATGCGGGCCGAAGGAATAAAAAATGAAAAAAAAAACAATCAGTGCCAGTAATTTAATTTCCTCAAATATTAAAGTATAAACATGGAAAAATTAAAACATATCTTTTTGGAAAAAATTAGGGTAAACTAAATAGATTCCTGCCTTTAGTTTTATGCAACCAAATTAGTGTGACGAATGATACTGTCGTTTTGACTTCAAAATTTCATTAAAATCAGGTTCCAGATTAGATGAGCCAATTGTAAGAATGATTTCAAGTGATTTGTGTTGTGTTTGTGCTCCCTGAAACAGAAGCAGCGAAGCCCCACTCGCCCTCCATCCCCACAATATACAGTATTACACAACTGATTGGTTGTAATGCACAACACATACCTACCTGTACTAGTATCTGTGCGTCACACTATCGAGAGAGAGGAAAACTGACTCGGGCTGAGCGCCACCAGTCAGCAGCCCCAGCTTTAAATAATTCTGCGATGCCATTCGTACGATATTATTTTTTCAAGGCCACCACACAGGGATTTGTTTGGCGGGCCGGATGAAATTATGTGGCGGGCCGGATGTGGCCCGCGGGCCATAGTTGGAGACCCTGGGTATAAATTGGATAAGTTTAGATTTAGGAAAGACTTGAGTAAATACTGGTTCAGTAACAGGGTTGTTGATTTGTGGAACCAATTGCCGCGTAACATTGTGGAGGTGGGGTCCCTCGATTGTTTCAAGCATGGTTGGGCATGTATATGAGTGGGATTGGGTGGTTATAAATGGGAGCTGCCTGTTGTAGTCACTACAACATGGACTCTCACTGGACCTCTACTGCCACCTGTCATGGAACGTTGCCAACACCCTCGCCACAGCGAGGGTGGTCCCTCGATTGTTTCAAGCATGGGTTGGGCATGTATATACCTTCTTAGTCGGGAAGAAACGGAGAAGACCATATAAACAAGACCTCGTCGTGGAGAGTCGTTGGGGACAGGGGTCTTAAGAAGACCTTGACAAGGCCGCCTACAGACGCCCTAAAGACAGCAAATTCATTTGCCGTGTTGGAGGACGAGTGCTGTGGTGAGCCAGCAGTTCACTCCGAAAAGAAATCAGCAAGGAGCGGCGAAGCGCGGGCCCCTCAGGGTGCTCAGAAAGTTAAGGAGGTACCGAAGCGAATTTTGGTTGTGGGAGATTCCCAGGTGAGGTATTTAGACAGAACGTTTTGTGCCAGAGATAGGGGGAACAGATTAAGAGTTTGCTATCCGGGAAATGGGAACAAACCCATTATTTGTATTAGTGTAGGGGGTAATGATGTTGGGAGAGTTAGAAGTGAGGAACTAATACTGAAATTCAAGACAGCAATAGAATTAGTTAGGA
Source organism: Procambarus virginalis (assembly GCA_020271785.1). Lineage (NCBI taxonomy): Eukaryota > Metazoa > Arthropoda > Malacostraca > Decapoda > Cambaridae > Procambarus > Procambarus virginalis. The sequence continues at coordinate 3,116 of WNGS01119244.1, forward strand.
GCAAGGGAGGAATCCCGATCATATGTTTATTTATTTATTTATTTATCATATACAAGAAGGTACATTGGGAATGTGAAAATATATAATATGGTAATTACAATCTTGTAAAGCCACTAGTACGCGCAGCGTTTCGGGCAGGTCCTTAATCTAAGAAAATTTTTAGTAGGTAAATACTAGCAAAAATTATAAAAAAGAAATGATAACAGTTACATGGCAAGAAAAGAAAAAAGAAAAAAAAAGATGAGAGAAATTGTAGGTACAGTATAATAAAGCACTTAGGTAGCTAAGATTGATTGCAATGAAAGCTTGAATGGTAGTTGACAAAATTTGGTAGCCACAATACAGCAAATGGCTAGCACATAAAGGAAGACAGCAATGAACACAATGATAAGGTTGTTTGGGTTAAATACATAAGAATTAGGAGATTGGGTAACACTAGATACAGAGCAAAAATAAAGCTCAGTGTAGGAAACTAAGAAGATGAAATTAAGTACTTTTTGGTTTTGTTTTTAAATAAGGCAAAAGTTTTACAGTTTTTCAATTCACTAGGGAGTGAGTTCCATAGACTAGGTCCCTTAATTTGCATAGAGTGTTTACACAGATTAAGTTTGACCCTGGGGATATCAAAGAGATATTTATTTCTGGTGTGGTGATAATGGGTCCTATTACATCTGTCCAGAGAGAGTTTCAGAGCATGGTTTGCATTTAAGAACAGGGTTTTGTAGATGTAGTTGACACAAGAGAATGTGTGGAGGGAGTTAATATTTAGCAAGTTTAGGGATTTAAACAAGGGAGCTGAGTGTTGTCTGAAAGCAGAGTTAGTTATTATTCTGATAGCAGATTTTTGCTGGGTGATGATGGGCTTAAGGTGGTTTGCAGTGGTAGACCCCCATGCACAGATACCATAATTAAGATAGGGGTAGATTAGAGCATAATAGAGAGAGAGGAGAGCAGAGTTAGGAACATAATATCTGATTTTGGAGAGTATACCAACTGTCTTAGAGACTTTCTTAGTTATGTGTTGAATGTGGGTGCTGAAGTTGAGTCTCTTGTCTAGGAATAGGCCAAGAAACTTGCCATCATTTTTATTACTGATGTTAATGTTGTCTATCTGTAGCTGAATTGCATTTGATGATTTGCTTCCAAATAAGATGTAGTAAGTCTTTTCGATGTTTAATGTTAGTTTGTTAGTTGACATCCATAAGTGGACTTTTTTAATTCATTATTCACAACATTATTTAGTGTATGTGGGTTGAGGTCTGAATAGATAAGAGTAGTATCGTCAGCAAACAATATAGGTTTGAGAATATTAGAGACATTAGGCAGATCGTTTATATATATAAGAAATAGAAGAGGTCCTAAGATACTGCCCTGTGGCACTCCAACGGTAATTGGTAGAGTGAAAGAAGTTGTTTCATTGATAGTTACATATTGGTGTCTGTCACTAAGATAGGATCGGATGTAGTCAAGGGCAAGGCCTCGGATTCCATAATGCTGGAGTTTAAGTAAGAGGTAGTTGTGATTAACAGTATCAAAGGCTTTTCTTAGGTCAATGAAGAGTCCAATCGGAAACTCATTTTTGTCAAGTGCTGAGTAGATTACGTCAAGGAGACTAATGATTGCATCGTTGGTGCTCTTTTGGGACCTGAAGCCAAACTGGCAGGGGCTGAGTATGTCGAATTTTACGAGGTAGGAATAGAGCTGTTTGTAAATAATTTTTTCAAATATTTTTGATAGAATGGGTAGATTTGATATTGGTCTATAATTGTTTATGTCCGCCGGATTGCCTCCTTTATGGACTGGCGTTACTCTTGCTTTTTTGAGGATATCAGGGAAGGTGTGACACTCTATAGATTTGTTGAACAGTAGGGCTATGGGTGGGGCAAGGGCATGGGAGGCTCTCTTGTATATGGCATTCTTCCAAGAAAGGGAGTGGGAAATGAATGGATGTCGAGGGCACTTGGTGTCAATTGCAGGCTAGAAAGATATTGCAAATCTAATGCAATATCTTATATAGACAACTGGGAACACTTCTATGGAAGAAATGAAATGTATGCTCGGGATGGGGTGCATCTATCGAGAGCTGGGGTTGTTGCTGTTGCAAACTCGTTGGAAGAAGTGGTTAGAGGGGTTTGTTTGGGTTTAAACTGTTAGTAGATAGAGGTATGGGAATTGATTTGGAGGAAGGATGTAATAAAAGTATGTGTTTGCGGGAGAAAGGAATTGGCAAAATGATCAGGGAAAGAGAAGGGCCTCAAAATAACAATTCACTTAGGGTATATTACACAAACAATAGAAGTCTAAGAAATAAAATTAACGAATTAAATGCTCTTGTCTGCACAGAAAAAATAGATATTATTGCACTTACCGAAACGTGGATGAATGTTGATAATAGAGAACTATTAGCCAAACATCAAATAAATGGATTTAAACTATTTCACACAGATAGATATATTAGACGAGGAGGTGGAGTAGCCATATACGTTAGGGGCAATTTGAAATGTAGTCTCAAAGAGGGAATCAAAACTGAGCCACACACAGAAACTATTTGGATAGAATTAAACGAAAAAGCAAATAATATTATAATAGGAGTTATATATAGGCCACCAAATTTAGACAGAATGGAAGCAAAGCATCTATGGGATGAAATATCTAGGGCATCTAGATCTAACAGTATTTATGTCATGGGTGACTTTAATTTGAGTGGAATAAACTGGTTGAACAAAACAGGGAATAGTGAAGCAGAAGATTTTCTAGAATTAATTGACGATTGCTTTCTTACGCAACACATTAAGGAACCAACACGGGAAAATAATATTTTAGATTTAGTGTTAACTAACAGGGAAACACAAATTAATGACATCGAAATAGGGAGTGAGCTAGGGAACAGTGATCACAAAGAAATCAGATTTAGCATAGAATGGAATAGACCTGTAGGAGAAAATTCTGTTAAAGTGCCAGATTTTCGAAAAGCTGATTTTAATAGCCTAAGAATTTTTTGGGTCAAATTGATTGGAAAGTCTTGGGTATGGGGTGTGGGCCGGTCTTGGAGCGAGACATGAACCCAGCGATAGGTGATGTAAATGGGGATTTCGATGTAGATTTAATTTATAACGTATTTAAGAATATTCTAAACAAAGCACAGGAACGTAGTATACCACACAAATTGAATAGATCGATTACTAATGACCCAAAGTGGATAACAAAGAATTTGAAGAATCTTATAGGTAAAAAGAGAGCTTGGTACAAAAGGATTAAAAATGGGGAGGTCACTTTAGAACAGGAATTCGTACAACTAGTTAGAAATGTTAAAAAAGAGATAAGGAAAGCAAAAAGAAACTATGAAGCTCGTATAGCAGGGCAAGCAAAGACAAATCCTAAAGGGTTTTTTCAGTTATATCGAACTAAGACTAGGGAAAGGATAGGTCCATTAAAAACTGAGACAGGTCAAATAACAGATAGTGATGAAGAGATGAGTAGTATTTTTAATAAATATTTTGTATCTGTATTTACTAAAGAGGAACTTAACAATATGCCTTCAGCCCAACAAGTCTATGTGGGTGGGGACGAGGACAGGTTGACGAGTTTAGCAGTTACCAGGGAGGATGTTCTTAAACAAATAGTAAAACTCAAACCAAACAAATCCCCAGGGCCGGATGAAGTGTTTGCCAGAGTGCTGAAAGAATGCAAAGAGGAGCTTTGTGACCCACTGTCAATCATATTTAATAAATCAATAGAGTCAGGCAGAGTGCCAGAGATTTGGCAAGTTGCTAATGTGATACCAGTTTTTAAGAAAGGAGATAGATGACTTGCGTCTAACTATCGACCAATTAGCCTAACGTCTATTGTGGGAAAGTTACTCGAATGTATAATAGCAAATAAAATTCGTCTTTGTTGGGATTGAGTACTACAGATGTTGGAGGTAGCATGTTTGGAGCAGATGCTCTTTTGTTTATGATCTTGTTAACGATACTTCATGTACCTGATATTTGTTTGTTGTTGTTACTGGCGGAGAATAAAACCATGAGGACGAAGATTGTTTCTCTGACCACAACCATAACAGTGGCGACGAGGATTAAACATCTCCGGCAGAGAGCTGGGTACGAGACGTGGTGTGAGGATCAAGAGAGAGCAGGGTACGTCGTGTGGACGAGTGGACGCTTCGCGCACAACAGTACAGTGTGCTACCACCGTGACAATGACTACGCCGCTCATGTCAATGGAGCCGTTAAACACTGCCAAGATCTCGTTGGACCTGTGGCTCAGCCTGCTGGAAGCACACTTTCAGTGCCGGGAGATTAAGGAGGACGCCAACAAGAAAGCGGTACTCTTAGTTTCACTGGGCTCGGAAGCATATAGTGTTCTCGGAATTTGTGTGCACCGGAGCTACCTCACACGAAGACCTATGTAGACCTGATTGCTCTGCTTAAACGTCAGTATGTGGTGAAACCATCATATCACAGGAGTTTGATGGATTTCCAGAAGAGGACGAAAAAGCAGCACGAATCAGTACAGGATTTATTTGCGGATTTGAAGGCTTTGGCTAACCTCTGCAACTTCGGAGCACAGTTGGACGGTAGGGTTAGGGACCAGTTGTTCATGGCAGTGGAAAAGGAGGATTATTTCCCTAACCTGGTGGCAGAAAATTTGGATCTACAATCGATGACTTCATGGACAGTGCTCGAGAAGATATTGAACCTGGAAAGGGCTTTTGGAAGTAAGACTTCTACTCAGGAAATTATGGTCGTACAGGGCCAGACCAGATGCAAACACTGTGGATACAGGCACATAAGTAGCAAGTGCAAGTTTCGTGCATATATATGCAACTTTTGTAACAAGGAGGGACACTTGCAGAGAGTGTGTAGGGAATTTCTGAACAGGAACAACAAGGCCTGGGAGAGGAGACGACCAGGTAATGCAGGAAGAAGAGGTAGTGGTACTGTAGTCAAGGCGGTAGAGGAAGGTAAACCGTCTGAAGAAGCTGCAGGTGAGGAAAACCGACTATATTCGGTGAAAGAAAAGGTATGTTCAGTGAAGTCACAAGTGGTGAATTTTGTAATTAATGGGAAGTTAGTTCCCTTGGAACTGGACACTGGTGCGGCAGTGTCAACATTGTCTAGAGATTGGGCAGATACCTTGCAATTGAATGTAAAACCAGGTAAAAAATCTTTAAGTGCTTATGATAATGTACCGATTAAGGTCTATGGCAAGGTGTCGGCAAAAGTAGGTTATAATGGAAAAGAAATTGTCCAGGATTTTTATGTAGTGGATTCACATAATCCTAGCCTATGTGGTAAGGATCTCATGGAAAAAGTGGGAATTTTCTTGGCGGGCCTAGATGAATTGTCGATAGTTAAAACAATTAAAAGTGCCGAACAAATGTTAGATAAATATTCAGTGGAGGCAGATAAGCCAATTAATAGCATGGTTGCAAAAATTCACCTGAAAAGTGGGGCTTCACCTAAATTTTTCAAGGCAAGAACAGTGCCGTTTCATTACAAGCAATTGGTAGAATCAGCCCTGGAAAAGCATGTGGCAGAAGGCATCTTAGAGCCAATTACACATAGTGAGTGGGCAGCCCCAATTGTACCAGTGTTGAAGGCAGATAGGAAATCTTTGAGAATCTGTGCAGACTTCAAGGAACTGAACAACCGCATACACTGTGAGAAGTATCCTTTACCTAAGATAGATGAGTTATTGTCAGTGGTCTGCAAAGGAGCAATTTTTTCTAAGATTGACCTGAAGGATGCTTACTTGCAAATTCCTGTAGAGGAGGAGAGCCAGAAATTGTTAGTGATTAATACCCACAAGGGGTTATTTAAGTATAAAAGACTTCCTTTTGGACTCTCCTCGTCTCCAGCAATTTTTCAGAGATTCATGTCCCAGTTGTTAGTTAACATTGAAGGTGTGGCTAGTTTTTTAGATGACATTATTGTATGTGGAGAGAATGAGGAAGTGCATGATGCTAGATTAGAACAAGTTTTGAATCTTTTGCAAAAGCACAATGTGAAGATTAATAAGGGAAAAACAACGTTGAAGACCAAGGCCATTGAATACCTGGGGTACCATATTTCAGGTAAGGGCTTTACTCCTTCTCACAAAAATGTAGCTGCTATAATAGATGCCCCAGCCCCAACATCAGTTGGGGAAGTACAGTCTTTTGTTGGGATGGTTACATATTTTTGTAAGTTTGTGAAGAACTTTTCAACAAAATTAGCACCCTTGTATGAATTGTTGAAAAAAGGGGCTAGATTTAAGTGGGCAGCAAGAGAGGAAAATGCATTCAGGAATATTAAGCAGGAATTGATCAATTCTCCAGTGCTCACTAATTTTACAGGTAGACTCCCATTAAAACTGGAGGTAGATGCTTCCCCAGTAGGAGTGGGTTGTGTATTATTACAGGAAGTAGATGGTCAGGATAAAGTAGTATATTTTGCTAGCAAGAAATTATCTCCTGCAGAACAGAATTATTCTCAGTTAGATAAAGAAGCTTTAGCTTTGGTATTTGCTGTAAAGAAACTGAGGTATTTTCTGCTGGGGAGGAAATTTCTTGCTAGAACAGATCATAAACCCCTGCTAGGATTGTTTGGCAGAGGTAAGCAATTCCAGTTAATGCCAATGCTAGAATTCAAAGATGGGCATTACTACTCTCACAGTTTGAGTATGATTTAGAGTTTAAGCCAGGCAAGGATAATGTAGTAGCTGATGCATTAAGTAGATTGCCTGTGACAGAAGAATTAAATTCCAGTATTCCAGTGGAGTATGTTAACCTGGTGGAAGCTATGTCTTTTGAGGATATTTCATTCCAGACTATTAGGAAGGCAACTGGTAGAGATCCCAAATTAAGTCTGTTGTTGAAATATGTCAAATATGGTTGGAATGATAATTTGTTATTGTCAGAGTATGCTGCAGTGAAGGCTGACCTTAGTATTCACCAGGATGTACTTTTGTATAGGAATAGAGTGGTGGTGCCTGGGGAACTGAGATGTAAGATTTTGGAACAGCTGCATGTAGGCCATAATGGCATAAATGCTATGAAAGCAGAAGCTAGAAGTTGGGTTTGGTGGCCAAAAATAGACCAGGATATTGCTGAGGTAACAAAAAATTGTCATATTTGCTTTAAGAATTATCAGAAACCCCAGGCCCCAGTACTTTCTTGGCCATGCACTGGAAAACCCTGGTCTAGACTTCATGTAGATTATGCGGGACCTATGGATAATAAATATTACCTAGTGGTGGTGGATTCATACACCAAATTTCTGGATGTGCATGTGTGTAATTCCACCACATCATCTGTAACTTGTGAATTACTAAGGAAAACATTTTGTAATTTTGGATTGCCAGACATAATTGTCTCAGACAATGCTCCTTATTTTGTTTCTGTGGAAATGGAGGATTTTTTTAGAAAAAATGGTATTAAACATGTAACACCTGCCCCCTATAATCCTTCTTCAAATGGTCTAGCAGAGAGAGCAGTGAGATCCTTGAAAGAAGGGTTAAAGCGGTTTACGGAAGGTACTATTAATACAAGGCTTTGTAGATTTTTATATAATCAAAGAAAAACTGTTCATTCTACTACTGGTAAATCTCCTTCTGAATTACTGTTTAATAGACACTTTAAAGTGCACATGGAAGCAGTAAAGACAGATCCCAATAAAGAGAAATCGGTAACTAGCTTGGCCAGTCAGTTGGCTCAGGGAGAGGAATTGTTGTTTAATGAGGGGGATGCAGTATATGCAAGGAATTTTGGAAGTGGAAAGCCCTGGGTGGAGGGAAAATTAGGGAAGTCCTGGGCCGCAGGAACTTCACTGTGCAAGTGCAGAGTTTTGGGAACATTAATTGGAAAAGGCATGCCGATCAGCTCATGCCAAGGTTCACAGGGAATTTTGAAGACCCTTCAGGTGGGGGTGGGGCAACTAGTGATATCCATCCTAATAATGAAGGGATAGCAGCACCTGCAGGTGACCGTGAGGCAGAGCAAGGGGCAGCAGAGGGTTATGGGGATACAGTCAACCCTATGGACTCTACAAGGAGTAATTCAGAAGAATGTTTCCCAGAAGTAACAGGTCAGGACTCCCAGTTGAGAAAATCAGGAAGAGTCATACGACCGCCTGATAGACTTAACCTGTAGGGATAGAGTTTATTTAAAAGGGGAGGAATGTTGGGATTGAGTACTACAGATGTTGGAGGTAGCATGTTTGGAGCAGATGCTCTTTTGTTTATGATCTTGTTAACAATATTTCATGTACCTGATATTTGTTGTTGTTGTTACTGGCGGAGAATAAAACCATGAGGACGAAGATTGTTTCTCTGACCACAACCATAACAGTCTTCATCTTGAAAAACATAAATAATAATTGAGTCGCAACATGGTTTTAAATGGCGTCAGTTAACAAAATTTGTTATCTTGTTATTCTAGATTAGTTGAGCAGTTGATAGTGTGTAAGGACGTGTGATGTTGTGTACCTTGACTTTAGCAAAGCTTTCGATACAGTGCCACATGAAAGACTGATTAAAAAGATAGAGGCTCATGTATTGGGGGTGCTATATTAAGCTGGATTAGGGCATGGCTATACCAAAGAAAACAGAGAGTTAGTATAAATGGAGTCAAGTCAGAGTGGGAAAATGTTGTAAGTGGAGTGCCTCAAGGCTCTGTCCTGGGACCTCTGTTGGTTTTAATATATATAATGATTTAGATTCAGGTTTGAGTAGCAACATTTGCAAATTTGCCGATGATACGAAAATCGGTAGGGAAATTAATTCGAGGAGGACTCACTATCACTTCAAGTTGATCTAGATAGGGTTTTGAAATGGTCAAAGGACTGGCAGATGCAGTTTAATGCTATAAATGATAAAGTCTTGAGCTAGGTAATGATGATAAAGTTACAAGATACGAGCTAGATGGTGTTGAGATTGCGAAGTCAGATTGCGAAAGGGATCTAGGAGTTATAATTAGTAAGAATTTAAAACAAAAGGATCATGCTAAATGTTCGTAATAAGGCAAATCGGACACTCGGATTTTTAATCGCAGCGTAAGTACCAAGACACCTGTTTGTGGTTCTCAAGCTATATCTTGCTCTGGTTAGGCCCCATTTAGATTATGCAGTTCAGTTTTGGTCGCCATTTATAGAATGGATATAAATTCACTTGAACGTGCCCCAGCGTAGGATGACTAAGTTAATTCCCCAAATTAGAAATCTTTCATATGAAGAAAGATTAACAAAGCTTAATTTGCATTCACTG
>WNGS01119254.1:0-13098 GCA_020271785.1 Procambarus virginalis
GGCGCCTTCCCCTCTGTCTCAGCGGGCACCGCAGCCATGTACTCACTGACCCTTTGGTAGCAAGTATACTTAGCTCCCTGTATCTCTACTTCCTGCCTAGACATACGGCGGCTACGTATTTTAACAGTGTTCCTGGTTAAGTGGGCATTCTGGAGATACCCAACATGCTAGGTCACTACCAGGATTAAGAGAGATAGGCTTTGTGCACGAGATCAGTGCACTGTGCACTGCAATGAGCCTTCAAGTCGGCTGTGGGAGGATCTTGGAGACATACTCCACATCACCCCAACAAAGATCGAGCTCCCAGCGTGGCGCTCGTTCCACTCACACCGCTGACAACTGTGCACAAACTGAGTGCACTTTGCGCGGCCGGGTCCAGCGGACCCCGTTTCTATCCTTTAGGCGAGGCGGGGCCTCGTCTAGACTATTCTCTTCTGGTAATGAGGATTTCTTCAGTCACCGGATCACATGTGGCTATCTGTTCAGGTTTTGAGCAGCACTGTGGTCGGACGTAGCTCCAGGTCTGGGTCGGCTCAACGCCTCGAAACCCTGAGTGGCGCTGGTCTGTCCACTGCCTCTCTCCACCTGTGTCATGCCTGAAACATCAGAGACACACTGGGAACCAGTGTCCGGTGATGCGCGTGCGTTTCCTCGCTCATGTCGCCCTCGTTCGACGTCTCGTTAATCACCCCTGACCTACTCACCAGTCAGCACCTACGGCTGAGAGCAGTGGTTGTCGATCAGCTCTGTCGATGTCGAGGCCCGTGGTCCTCTCCTGTTTTACGTCTTACATGCTTCTTCGGCTTTGTTGATACATCTACAGGAGGGTCCTCGTAGCGTTTGAGCATGTTGACGTGGTACTTCTTCCTGGCACCATCGACGTCGAGCACGTAGTTTAACGAGTGCGAGCACTCCACTACCGTGAATGGGCCCTTCCACTGCAGCAAGAGCTTGTTCCTGCTGGTGGGAAGTAACAAAAGTACCTTGTCACCTACACTGAACTTGCGTTCTTTTGCTTTTTGTGTCGTATGTTTGCTTCTGGTACTCCTTTGCTTTTGCTAGCTGTTCTCGGGCCAGCTGACAGGTGTTCTCCAGCCGTTCCCGTAGATCGATGACGTACTCGTACGTCGTCTTGGTTTCAGGGGTACAGTCATCGCCTTCCCACAGGTTCCTCAGTACCTGCAGAGGGCCTTTAACTGTGCGACCGTACAAAAGCTCGAAGGGTGAGAACCCTGTGCTAGCCTGTGGCACCTCCCTGTAGGCAAACAACAAAGGGTTGATATACCTGGGCCACTCCCGAGGCTGTTCGATGCACATTCTCTTCAACATCTTCTTGAGAGTGCCATTGAAGCGTTCTACCAAACCGTTTCCCATAGCATGATAAGGCGTGGTGAGGGATGCTCTCGCTGTGAGCAGACGTCTGACTTGGTCCATCATCTCGCTGGTAAACTGTGTCCCTCGTCGCTATGGATCCACTCAGGTATACCAAGGCGACTGAAAAAACCTACCAAGGCTTCCGCTACCGTTGACGTCTCGATGTTCTTCAGGGCAGCTGCTTCTGGGTACCTTGTTGCGTGATCGACCATGGTCAGGATGTACTTACTGCCGTCCGTTGCACTCGGTATGATCGGACCAACCAGATCAATGCTGACCAGCTTGAACGGCTGATCAATGATGGGGAAGGGCTGAAGCTTCCCGGGCTTCACCCGTCCTCGATCAGTGGTGCGCTGACAGGTGTCACACGAGCGAGTGTAACGCTGTATTTCCCCAGTAATTCCTGGCCAGTAGAACACAGCTTGTATCCTCGCACTGGTCTTTGCGTGACCCATATGACCTCCCATCAGAGCTTCATGACCTAAGCGAAACACAGCCAGTCTATGCTCCTGTGGAACAACGAGTTGATCCCAAGTATCGTGGGGCGTCTCAACTCTGCGCACGAGTTTCCCATTATGGTGCAAGTACCAGTACTTGCGTTCCTGGTGTTGGAAAACCCTTTTCTCCTCAGCATACTTACGTATCTGGGCTAGTGTTGGGTCGCTCCCTTGGGCATCAATAAACTCCTTTGCAGACACTCCCTGAATGTCTCGTAATTTCAAAGGTTTTTCTGGGCGAGTCGGCTTGTTGCTCTGTGACCTCGTAGTGACAGCTGCCACGAGCGAGTTACCTGTTAATGGAGTTGCTGTTTCTTCAACCAGAGGTTTTGCTTCTTTCTCCATAACTTCACAGCTTACCTTCTCTCCCTTACTTCAGCTGGGTGAGGGTGTGGTCACTCCCTGTGACGTCATCCCCGGGCGAGTCGCCCTTGGGATCAGCTGACCGACGGCGGCTGCGCGCCTTACTCTCCCCCGTTTTCTTTGAGGGCGGACTTGGGCAATCAGAGACTCCCGGAACATTTCCCAATAAAAGTCCATATACAGCACGTTCCTGTTGAACGGCACGGATTTTACCTTTGATGTAAGGTGTGTCGACCCACACATACACCTCCACCATCTCTTTAGTATAGCCATTTGGGAATTTGACATAGACATGTCTACCTGTCTCAGATCCTGGCTGTACTAGGCTCTTTCTTACCATGTGAGTAGTGGCGCCTTTGTCACGGAAGATTTTCGCCGATTTTCCGTTAACATTTCCGTCCACCACCTCAAGGGTCCAAGCTAGTGGATCCTTTCCAACGTGGGGATGTTTCTTACCACTTGAGCTCACACCTGCTATGTAACCTGATTTCGGTTTTACCTTGCAATCAGCTGCACGATGACCTGGCTTACCACAGGTGTAGCACTTGTGCACATGCTTGTTGGAGGAGTTTCCCTGCTCCCCCGACACACCAGTCTTAAGCTTAGCTCTATCGCCAATACCTGTAGCATGATGCTTCTCGTGCGGCTTCACCCCTTTCACCTGTCTCCTGGCCCCAGCCCACAGATCAGCTTGCTTGGCCATAGACAGATTTGACACAATTTCTTGCTCTTTGAGCTTGACACGCAGAGACGATTCGCATGCTTCTAAGAACTGTTCACGAATCATCAGTTGATAGAACTCCATGCTCCCAGGAGCAGTCTCCATGAGTTCACAGTAACGGTTTAGACTCGATTCTAACCGCTGTAACATGAGCACATATGTCTCACCTTTTTGCAATTGAGCCCTACGGAAATTCTCTAGCATCCGGTCTGCAGTTATGCCAAAACCGTTCAGCAGCGCTGTTGTCAATGCCTCGTAATCTCCGCGCTGGTGCGGACCCAGACTGTGGTAGATAGTTAATGCCCTACCCTTTAACAATGCACTAAGAGCGAGTGCCCACTTTGATCTTTCCCACCCGCAATCAGCGGCGTGACCTTCGAAACGCTTGATGTATGCATCCATCGAGTCGTCCCTCTCATCAAAGTTAGCTAGTTTAGGTAGTTTGACAGTCTTACCTTGTTCAACGTTAGTCTCCGTTGAACGACCACTTGTCTGGTCATCCTGCCTTGCTTGCAACTGCATGCGAGCTATGCGTTCAGTACTTTCTCGGTTCTGCTGATCAGTCCAGCGTTTGTTTTCTCTCTCTTGCTGATCAGTCCACAGTTTACTTTCTCTGTCCTGCTGATCAGTCCAGAGTTTCATAGCTTGCTCTGCTACTTTATTCCCTTCGAATCCCAACTCCCTAACTTGGTTACGGTATTCCTCTAAGGTGAATAATTGCGAGCCTGTAATACCTACTCTTTGAGTTGGTGTCGTCCACAAGGACCTTTTGGGCCGAGATTCTTCCCCATAGAATCCCCCCAACGGAGTATTGCAAGGGTAGATTCCCGCGTGACTCCGTTTTCTTCCGCAGCGCGCGTGATTCTAGTGACATCATTCTCGGTGACGTCACCCACAGGGGTCTCTACCTCCAAGTTGTCTCTCACTGGGGTCTCTCCCACTGTGTTATCTCTCACTGGGGTCTCACCACCGATAGCTTCATCCAGTGTGATGAGACTCGTGCACGCCACCTCAGCACTACCCTGCATGTGTGCTTGTAGCATCACCTCTTCCACGGCCCTCATGTGCTGTTCCACTCGTTCCTTACACTCTAGCTCAGTAAGAGTGTCGTAGTCGTCAGGTCTACGAGCGGTCAAGGCCAAGTGAAGATGCAGGTAGCGCTGTTTGTACATTCCACACTCAGACATACTGGTGGTGTGTGTACCTAACAGGGTGTTAAACATCCTCTGAATACTGCTCGTCACTTTTGAATTTTCAGGGAAAATTTAAGTGCGAAATTTTACTGTACAACCTAGCTCATAGGTTCCAACTAAGCCTAACACGTTGGGCGCCAGATGTGGGGGTTTTCTTTTTTTTTGCTGTCACGACTGCAATGCGTACGTCGCCAATGTACATGTGGCAGACGCTTCACGAAGCTGTCGGAATTAGCAAAATAGAAAATACGAGAGCAACCGTACAGGGCCTGGGAGCAAGGTCGAGTTAGAGTCCTTGTGGGTCTCTTCTCAGACTAGCCTCACCTGGTCCTGCTCCACGTTGGTCGTTGGAATCTCCTCAATGATGTAACACTTTAAGGGACTCCTAGGGTCCTCATCAAATTTATAGTTTAGTGACTTACAGGCAACTCGGTGTTGAAGACACTTAGAGCTGAAGGCTTGAGTAATATTGGCAGTATTCAGAAGTGGTTCAACGGAAACACCGCATAAAGCTTAACAGTAGTTTATTTACTAACTTAACCACTAATACACAGGGTGCTTGATTTACTTTCGATTGGCGTCAGCAAAGCTATGGTTGCATTAGCGAGACTCTTGACGTCTGGCTAATCGACTCGTATCCACTCGTGGAGAAACACCTAACTTAACACAGTTGACAGCCAATCATTAACACGGCAACCTAACTGCCGGTATGCAAAGGGATCACAAGAGTTCCAACCGGATACTCGGTAATGATGATATGCAATAACACAATAATAATCACACAATAACTAAATGTGTGGTGTATGTGAAGCTCACATCCACAGACGAGTGAAATGCTGTGATACCACACAGATAAACACGCATTCACCGTCGATTCACCTATAACCTGCGACAGGTATAAGAAGGTGAGAACTGTGGTTGATCCCTCAGATCAACACAGACACAATAAAACAACAACAAGATCTTGTACTTACAGATAAGGTACCTTTCCTTACGCACTCACTCAGACTCGTTTATACAAGCACTCGTAGGTGGCCTGATAGCTGGTTTCGCTCGTAGACACGGAGGGTACTCGCAGTATCTTGAGATGATTTCGTGAGTAGGGGCGTGCTGTATGCTTAACAGACAGACACACGCGCACACACTGGCACTGGCGGTGCTAAGGTGGTGACGTCACGTCAGAGTGAGGGCGGCGGCTGGCGGCGGCTGCCTCGGCTGGCGTCGGCTGGGCGGCTGGCGGCGGCTGGCGGCGGCTGGCGGCAGTACCATGCACTACACTGTACACTGTGGTACAGGTACACTGTGGTAAAGTCACACACAGATTACTTAGGCGGCGGCACTGCCTTAGTTCACTCTGAGTCACTCACAACGATCTTTGTCACCAGGGGTTACCTGATACCAGTCTGTTTCGCTCTGGAGATTTGTCACTTTAGGCTTCTGAACAATATATTCCCACTCGTGATTCTGGCGAGTGTGTGGTATATCGCAAAGACGCTGAGTTAACTTGACGGTGAGGGATAGACGGTGATCAGTCTATTGGCCGGTAGAACAGAACACGTCCTCTGGGTATGGTCGCTCTCACGTGAATAAGTTTGCAAGGGTGCCGGGCATCTCGTGGCACACAACACAAAAGGAGTTACAATTTGACCAATAGCATTGCAGCAAATGAGCGGGAACCAATCATATTAGCTCGTTCGATGAGCAGTAGCAGGAGTGACGTCATGAACACGTCATAGCTGTTATTCAGCATCGCGCCGGTTGACCCCGGAGGTCAGACGCTGCTGGCGCCTTCCCCTCTGTCTCAGCGGGCACCAGCCATGTACTCACTGACCCTTTGGTAGCAAGTATACTTAGCTCCCTGTATCTACTTCCTGCCTAGACATACCTGCCTACGTGTCATAAAAGTGTTCCTGGTTAAGTGGGCATTCTGGAGATACCCAACATGCCAGGAAACTATCCAGGATTAAGGGAAATAGGCTTTGTGCACAAGATCAGTGCACTGTGCACTGCAATGAGCCATTCAAGTCGGCTGTGGGAGGATCTTGGGAGACATACTCCCACACTCGATCGCAGTCTATCCAGATAAGAACACGTTCTCTTCCGACTAGACCACGCTGGAGTCGCTGTATGACCCAAATTTGGTGCCTATATTTATAGTAAGTATTTTTGGTGTATTAATTGATTTGTTTTAATTTTTTAATAACTTAGGTAGAGTGATTTAGGGAGTGGGGGGGGGGGTGGTGGTGGCGTGTGTAGTGGATTGTACGAGATCGTGGTTGGTTAGTATTTATCTAGTTGTGTTCACCTAATTGTGCTTGCGAGGGTTGAGCTCTGCTCTTTCAGCCCGCCTCTCAACTGTCAATGAATCAATTATTACTAACTAATAAAAAAAAATCCACACACACAGAAACACACACACTCAGGAAACAGCCCGTAACAGGTGTCTAACGCCCAGGTACCTATTTACTGCTAGGTAACAGGGGCATCAGAATGATAGAAACTCAGCTGATTTCCGTTTGTGTCATCGCCGGGGGATCGAAAGAGCTAGGATTTCGAGTCGAAAGCGACGTCCACTCAGCTATAAAGGCCTCTAGTTTGTGTATTGGTGTAAAAGATAATTTGGGAGAGGTTAAGTGAAATGAATGATGTTTAGTGGCCTTATATGCCTTGGAGGGGAGGGGGGTTGGCAGTTATGAATTTAAATTGTTAATTTTTTAAGATAGGATATATATGCAAAAGTCGTTGCGAGATATAGTAAGAAAAGTGTATCTGACTGAGGTTAGGTACTGTGTGATTGACTTGTATGTTTGGAAAGTGAATACTTATTAGAAACTTAGACGATTTTTAGAAATATTTCTTTGCAAATTATTGTGTAAAAAGCCTATGGTTACCGTACCTTAAACAAATACACGTTAGCACAATTAGTCCACGGGATTCAGAGAGAGTTAGAGTGAACAGCGAAATAGTAACAAAAAATGTGACAATGAGGGGAAACTATGTCTTGCAAACGTATAAATGTTAACTATATGAATTACAGTAACACTAATCGCGCGACACGTACATATGTCAATCAACTTACATAAATAAACATTCACTAATATGTACCTTTAATTGAATTGGTAGCGGGTGATAAGAATAATAAATAATTATTCCTAAATCCTTTAGCTAAGGTAAACACTGACCAACCAATGTCCGTTCCCTACCCCATACCATTCCCTCTACAATATACATTCTACTACATATACTACAACACTCACCTTGTCAACAATAACAAACAATCTCAGCTGGGCGCAGCGCCGTCTCCGACTCGGGCCATGCAACTGTTATGTAGCCATATGGACCAACTTAAACGAGCAGCTGCCCCTTGTTCTGACTTCAAGCGCCTTGCTGATAACCCTTGGCTCAAGTTATTAACTCAAGTACATGAAGATCAAATGTCAGTAATCAGAGAACAGTCGGCCTTAATAATGAACCTGCAAGGTTCATTATTATCTTTGCAGAATGAAGCTGGAGCCTTACTCAAGAGCCTCTTTGTGTCACTTGTGACACAAAGATTATTGATGTGTGTATTTGTGTGGGTGATTAGATATGTATATGTGTATACGTATATATGTATATATATATGTACATGTATGTATGAAGGTGTGTACATGTGTATAAAACATTGATAATTTTGTAACTAGCGTCAAACATTGTTATTTGCTTAGCTAAACGAACTAGAGGGTTCAGTTCCTGAACCGATTATGTGCCTCTGTAATCCTTTACACCACCGCCCACGGGATGGGTATGGGGTGCATAATAAAGAAAGAAATAGAAGAAATTGAAATTGCATAATATGGTTATTGACATTCAATAATAGTAAGATAAAGCAATGAGGACCAAATGGGAGACCAGTGATCAGATGAATATTACAGACTCAAGGGTAGCCTTCTCTTCTTGTATATAAATGAAAAAATAAATTCGTTTGTTTAATTCTAATGCTTGTAGGCGAGAACAGTTGTGAACGGCAGCTAGCGCACAAGTACATGAACGCCCAAAATACTTTTACATAAAAGACATGTACAGACAGGCGTGTGGCTTCTGACTTCTTTTTTATTGATTAATATTAAATATTAGGCGCTTACCTATAATAGTTATAATTTTATACAAGTATAACTATCACATAATAAATATAAAAGGAGTTTATCCAAAAACTGACATAAGTGTTGTGTTTTGTGCGTTGTATCGTGTTTGTGGGCATTCGGGTGTGTTGTGTTTACGCTGGCGGGCGGCGTCCTTACGAACTCCGGATTATGTCTATTACATCACCAAACTTCATTTAATAACTATATGCCTGTTAAGTAGAAGATTTTATTTGTTAATAGCATTATATTGTCGTTTTAATATGGAACACGTACACATATGCGAAACGTCGAAAGCTGGTGTCCGAAGTGGTAAATATATTAGTGTGCGATGTTGTCAATGTACGGAGTGACTTGTATCCATTTATTCGTCTTGGAGAGAGGAAGACTCACATGCTAGTGCATTCAGGAGACAAACCTCACAAGTGTCCAGAGTGTGGGAAGAGATTCAGTCGTCTCACACCCTGTTGGAATATAACCAGTCTGTCAATCGGGTCAACCCAAGTGTTGCGTTTCCATGCGTTTTCAAAAGGGTCGCCCATGTTGGAATCAGTGAACGCCCTAGTAATATTGTTGAAAACATCTTAATAACTTATTAAACCAAAGGTCTTTTTATGTCAGAAGAACGGCAGAAACTGGATCTATATATGAAAACTCTTTCAGGATAAAATTTAAAGTAAAACTGAAGATATTTGTAATTGATGAAAGTTGCATTTTTCATCGGTCGTAGAGCTGGAAATCCGCAATATTCATCTCAGAACAATGCTTATTTCACGCAGAATCGTTAATAAATGTAAGAGGTTTGTACGTCTCAAGAAAGATAGAAACATAATCTTTATTTTAAATGCCTTACCATGGGCATATTTGTATTTAAAGCGAAGATACGTGTATTTTTATAATCGGCGAGCTCCGATCCCGCACAGATCGAGCAACGGAGTAACTCTCTCTCAGAACAATGCTTATTTCACGTAAATTCCTTAATAAACACAAATGTTTTATATGTCTTATGAAAGATTGAAATATAAGCTTCATTTTAACTACTTTACCATAGAAATATATAAAGTTCTAATGAAGATACATGTGTTTTAATAATCGCCGAGCTCCGACCCCGCACAAACTGATCGACAGAGCAACTCTCTCTCAGAACAATGCTTATTTCACGTAAATTCGTTAATAAACACAAATGTTTTATATGTCTTAAGAAAGATAGAAATATAAGCTTCATTTTAAATACTTTACCATAGACATATATAAAGCTCAAGTGAAGATACATACGTTTTTATAGTGGCATTCAGTACCTTGTCGGTCATGGAGTGCAGAAGCCTACGCACTTGCCAATATAGTGTGTAATTAACAAAGATACGCTTATAAAGCCTAACATATTATATGCCATTAGAAAGACAGAGATATGCTCGTTATTGTGAGCGCACCAAAGGAAATATATCTTGTTGGAGGACAAAGATATATCAATTCTAAAATAAGTTTCGACTCTCGCCCGGGCGAGAGATAGCGCGACTCTCGCCCCATCTATTGGAGATTCTGTTCACCTAATGACCCAAAGCTACTCAAAGCCTTATAGCATTACTTAAATAATGAAGAAATATGGTACAATTATTCCTAATAATGTTGGTGCTTAATGCAGAACACGAGAAAACATATATTTATTATGAAATAATATACTTTCATTATGAAATAAGCAAATATGTGGCCTCACAGGAAGTCAACGGTCCAGGTGTCAATGTTGTGGAGCGACTTATCCAAGATATATTGTTGTCTGGAAAGTGTTTGTTGGCATCTCAACCTTCTGTACACAGTGATCCAGTCGTCGCACTTCTTTCCTTAATTGATTGCAAATTTAATATTAACAAGTATAATACGTATTTCTAATAATATCTAACATAACTAGTCAGAAAACATTTAAGACTTATTGAAAAATACATGTCTGGAAGTTAAATCGACTTCTAGTGTTGGTCTATAGACACTAATCATTATTCGTTAGTATGCGTTTGCTACTTTAACCATTTACTGTACTGATGTAAAATCTCCCATGTCTCTTCTCACATGGAACACCGAACCCTACACACTCTCTGATATATTGTTTAATTAATAGAGATTCACTAATAAAGCTTATAATTGTATATGTTATCAAACAGGCATAGATAAAGTCGTTCTTACGTTTTAGTCACAGAGATTAGATATTACTAAAGTTCATTTTATTCAGGAAAGTACATAAATAGTCGATTTACAAACATAATATTGGTTTTATAGATAGAGCTAGTACATACAATATCTAAAGCCACTAGTACGCATAGCGTTTCGGGCATATTATTGAGAGGAAAGATATTTATATTTAAACAAATTTTTTTTTTGACCGACGCTCTCCCTATTGATGGGAACTACAACCTAATGAAGATCAATGTTAATTTTATGTAGATATTGTAATAAACGAAAGTTTTTTTTATATCATCAGAAAAGCAGAAATACAGGCAAATTTTAAATCCCTTGTCATAAATATAACTGAAGTGAAAGCAAAGATATATGCATTTTGATAGTTACTTGATGGCTAGCATTGAGTGTGTGAAGCTCTGCACTCCAGTTAATAAATTTTGTAATTTGCATATATGTTAATTACTGACATTCAACTGACATCAACACCGTATTGCCAGATATATTTGTATCCTAATCTTAATCTCATGTAAATTGAATCCTTCCAAGTAGACTTTCCTTTACCATAGGTGAAGGACGAATTTGTATTTATTATTGAATAATGCTTAAGTGTGTTACTACTGTCTACCATTGCCATTCTCTTTATCATTTCTTCACCCTCTTGGATCATCTTGATTCTTGTTTTTATTTGTTTCAAGGTTAACTGACATATAACATCAACAAGAGGTTTTTCAGTATGCCCCTTATGTGTAGCGGGAGCGTGTTGAACAGTCTCGGGGCCCCTGATGTTGATAGAGTTCTCTTTCAGAGTACCAGTTGCACCTCTGCTTTTCAACGGGGGTATTCTGCACATCCTGCCATGTCTTCTGGTCTCATGTGATGTTATTTCTGTGTGCAGGTTTGGGACCAGCCCCTCTAATATTTTCCATGTGTAAATTATTATGTATCTCTACCGCCTGCGCTCAAGGGAATACAGATTTAGGCTCTTTAGTCGGTTCCAATAGTTTAGATGTTTTACCGAGTGGATTCTAGCAGTAAAGGATCTCTGCACGCTCTCCAGGTCAGCAATTTCTCCAGTTTTGAAAGGGCTGTCATTGTGCAGCAGTACTCCACTCTAGAGAGCACAAGCGTTTTGAAACAACACCGGATGTATATCCAGTATCATAAGTTAACATTAATCATAACAATTATGGAAACTTTCTTGACCTATACATAGAAAAGAGACTGAACTTCAGCACCCACATACAACAAATATAGGGGTGCTCTGAGAGAGAGAGAGAGAGAGAGACAGAGAGAGAGAGAGAGAGAGAGAGAGAGAGAGAGAGAGAGAGAGAGAGAGAGAGAGAGAGAGAGAGAGAGAGAGAGAGAGAGAGAGTGAGTGAGTGAGTGAGTGAGTGAGTGAGTGAGTGAGTGATATATCCACTGAGGTCTGATTAAGACCTTTTGGAGACCTTAATCATTAGAACGTCCAATGATGAACGCAAAGTGAGGCGTTCTCAGACACATAAATGCATTCCTGCATCACGTCTTCTAGTATTCAGATGGCATATAATATTGACATCATAAGCATATTATGTTGCTTCAGGAATCATTCCTTCTGAAGATATATTAATATACGAAAATACTTAAGGAAATTATTGTTTCAATTTTTCCTCCGTGGTCTGACTGTCATATTATATATATATATATATATATATATATATATATATATATATATAATATATATATATATATATATATATATATATATATATATATATATATATATAGTTTAGGTATGTTGGTCTAGGGAGGGAGCCGGGAAAACGCGTGTTGCTCTCGGGCTCACCATAGCCCGTGCTACTTGGAACTTTGTTCCAGGTAGCGAATCTTTAACAACAACACAGCGTGTTGCTGGAACATGCCACCTGCGGAAGGTGTGGGTAGGTACGGTAGTGCAGGGGGGGTTGTACTCAGGATGGGAGGTTGGTATGGTGTCTGGGGGGGGGGATTTTAGGCTGGGGGTGCCTAGTAAGGTGAATGGACGTAACATTGAACTGGGGAGACTGAGAAGTATGGCGGAGTAGTGGCTAGCTTGATCGTCAGGCGGAGCTGGGTGGAGCTAGGTGAGGTACCTAGTAGATTCCTCCTCTCCTCCCTACATGTGAGATAACCCCGACTCTCCCCAGGGAAGTCACTCTTCTCCCCTGCCTGTAACTGTGGATAAATTGGTCCGCCGGTTTTCAATTTATATATTTTCCATTATTATGGTTACAAAAATAATGATACAAAATCAGCATGAAAATTACCTCTGCTGAATACATTGGTAAACTACAAACAGATATTAACAAAGTTTTCGATTGGGCAGCAGAAAATAACATGAAGTTTAACGGTGATAAATTCCAGGTACTCAGATACGGCAAAAATGAGGATCTTAAACATAATACAAGGTACAAAACACAATCGAATCTGCCCATAGTAGAAAAACAGCATGTCAAGGATTTGGGAATAATGATGTCCGACGACCTAACGTTTAGGGAGCATAACCAAGCAAGTATTGCGTCAGCCAGAAAAATGATAGGATGGATTACGAGAACCTTCAAGTCCAGAGATCCCATCACAATGGTTGTACTCTTCAAATCACTTGTGTGTCCCGTCTTGAGTACTGCTCACTGCTCACTTCC